>SNQJ01S0075607.1:80981-94958 GCA_010110895.2 Picea sitchensis
AGTTTTAGTGGTTCTATGTTAAATTTAATCATTTTTAATAGTCATCATTTTTTAAAACTGAATGTTCAAATAGTGTGCATCATGCTTACATATTAGTGGAATGGTTGAAATTGATCACAATCTCCATATAATTCTTAAATGAGGATAATCCCAAACCAAGTTTGCCATTAATTAAGGTAATGAATTTCATTGACTATATAATCTACATAAACACAAACCTTTATCATTGAATAACATGTTTTATCAAGACCCCTTCAAACACATAAACCCACATTTATATCTACATGAATTGATTTCTAATTTTGTAATATTATTAAAAAATCTACCAATTAACCCGACTTAATTGGTACTCCATGTAAGTTTCCATTGCACTATTCTAATCAACAATGATAAATGTTTGTCAACTTGATAAGAGTCCTTGTCATTCATAGCAAAGAACCTAATTAGATAAGATGATAGAAAAAAAAAATTTGAAAAAAACGATAAACAATAAGAAACCCTTACATAATTATAGTTTATAAAAATGATTTAATTTTTAAAATTAATAAAATATTAAATATTTTATTAATATTTATCTAAAATAAATTCTATGGTTTATTTCTATTGAATAAACAATTTTTATTTTATTTTTAACTTTCTTTTATTAACTAATATTTTAATATCTTATCCTGCATTATTTATAAATGGTTTTAAAATTGTGAACAAAAAGGCATTGGGTGTTGCACGGTCTGAAGAAAACTCAGAGCATTATTATTTGACGTTTCTTGTGGAACATGAACATGAACATGAACATGAACATGAAGACCAACCCTGATTGATAAAGTTATGATTCAACTCGTTTGCAAAATAAAACTGAGATCTTTCAATCTGGTGCAAATCTATCATTTCTATCATCAACGCATTATGAAAAACCTATATTAATTATAAATCCAATAAAAATATAATAATGATATTTATTCAGTTTTCAAAATTAATTAATTTCATGCATTTATTTTCAATTTTATAATATAAACAAATTAATATAAAAATCCAATAATGATGTTATAGAGATTTACAAAGTCTTAAGTTGAATAGAAATGGGATTAGCTCGGAAAATCTCCAATACTATATGGATCTCAATTTATTCAAAGCTAAAACACTGAAAAAACATTGGAAACAGAACTACAATTATTTATTATTTTAATAGTACGAACATATTCACTTAATTATATAATGTTGCATCTAACTCTCAAACCCACATTAACCACGGTATCTATTGATTGCATAACCAGGGTATCTATTGATTGCACTGAATCAACGATGGAGTCGCATGGCATGAATAGTAGAGCAATAGCAACAAATTGGACAAGGTTATGTTTTCAGGAAAATGGTTCAAAGCAACATCCGAGAAACCCTAACATTAATATAGGAGGAAATTCTTCCTTTATTTCAGAATTTGGGAAAACGCATTTGAAAATTATGTTTCTCAGTCAGCAGAACTATCTAATGAAAGAAAAACACTCTAAGCTGAACCCTAAACCTTTGAATTTGAATTAAAATTAACAGAGATTGAAAAATTCCATACCAAACTATTATTTATTTATTTCCTCATACATCATGATAATGAACACTATGAATTTGAATTAAAATTAACAAAGATTGAAAAATTCCATACCAAACTATTATTTATTTATTTCCTCATACATCATGATAATGAACACTATCAAATCAACAGAATTAGAGAAAGAGGAAAACTACTTAAAGCGCACTCTAACGAACAATAACATTGATATGGCCGAGTTATCTCTAAAACCCTTTCTATTTATTACAATCAATCTAATCTAATTTCACAAGTTTATACATCTGAAAAACTATGAGAGGAAAACCATAGATAAATCTACCTATTTCTGATGATGCAGATATTTGTTTTCTTTTACATTTGAGTGTGCAGACAATCCCACCATTTTCATCTACAGTGGCCCAGCCATGAACAATACAGTCAGTCAGTGGCCAAGCCATGGACAATATAATGAATCTTCTGTAATTCTGTTCTATCTCTCGAATTAACGACAAAAATAAGAAAGTATAAATCTCAATTTCAATGGAAAAATTGAATTGCCATTAAAAATGCTTCAGATAAAATTAATTAAATCAAGAAGAAGGAAACCATTCAAGAGATCTTACCACTATCTTGTTGTATGGTAAATCAGATCCTCCAACCTCCTGCGAAAATAAATTTAAAGATAGTAACAATCAAATGAAATCAGATATAATTTTTATGGACTAATTTCAATTACATTTGTATCTGATCAAATTAAAACAAAACAAAAAATCGAGAAACAATTAAATTGGAAACTTAAATACAGTTGAATCCACTTGCTAATATATCTAATTTGAGAAACTAACACTAATCCAAGAAACTAGGTTAGCCCCTCGAATCTCCATGCCGCCATCATCAGACATATGCAGATGAGGTTAGCCCCTCGAATCTATGCCGCCATCAAATATGAACACATAAAAATGCCTACAAATATACGCTCAGAGGACCCTATAGAGTGCTCAGAGGACCCTAGGAGGACCCTAGACTACAACACCAAGAAAGGAGCGGGCGAGCAAGCACAAAGCAAAGAGCAAAGAAAAGGAGGAGCAAATGAGCGAGACGATTCATACAACGATGAAAAATCGATGAAACATTTAAGTTGGTTTATGTAGGATAGGGTATAACCGTGTACATATAAATAGAATCCAATGGTATAAATTGATCCGTTGAAACAAGATCACATTTTTAATAAACCGAAACCAAACAGAAGCGTCAGGCCGAAATTCAAATTCCAATGGTATATTTTATTGTTAGCTTTTCTAACGGTAGATTTTACAAAGCTTTTTAAACTATCTAGCAATAGCCGATGAAATTCAAATTCCAATGGTATATTTTATTG
Organism: Picea sitchensis; assembly: GCA_010110895.2. Lineage (NCBI taxonomy): Eukaryota > Viridiplantae > Streptophyta > Pinopsida > Pinales > Pinaceae > Picea > Picea sitchensis. The sequence continues at coordinate 83,900 of SNQJ01S0075607.1, forward strand.
TTAGCTCTAACGGTAGATTTTACAAAGCTTTTTAAACTATCTAACAATAACCGATGTGACAGACAAGTTTTCTTCAGTTATCTTGACTGGCATATTAAAATTCAAATATGATAACGGTTAATATGATAACATATGTGAAAGACAAGATTTTATCAGTTATCTGACATACAAACTTTTTTCAGTTATCTGACAGACTGGGAACGATTAATTTCTCAGTTTCTTCTTTTGCCTAACGGTATATACAAATTCAAATATTGCTTCTTTTGCCTAGATGCTCTAAATTTGCCACAAGTCTTGCATTTTAGTTTTTTTTTATAATTTAACATTAGATTTTAATAATAAAAATGCTCTAAATTTGTCACAAGTCTTGCATTTTAGGTTTATTTCATAACTTAATATTAGATTTTAATAATAATAAAAAAACTTGCATTTTAGGTTTATTTCATAACTTAATATTAGATTTTAATAATAATAAAAAAACTAATCATTTAGGAAAACAAAAAAATTAAATTTAACCATGAATTACTATAATTCAAATTAAAATGGATAGATTTTTTGTATGAAGGTATCAATTCCCCAATTATAAAGAGTTTTCTCATTTCAATTTATTTCAAATTTAATTTTTAATATTTATTTCAAACTTAGTTTTTAATGTTAGACATTATAAATTATCTATCTTTGTTTCAATTTAGTATTAAATATTCAAATTATTTATTTTTAATTATAATTCTATTTTATATAAATAAAATTAGATTGTGGGGAAAGATGTGACACAAAGATATCATAGATTAGAGAAGGATATTACATTTTAATATATATATAATTAAAGTTAATAACATTCATGTTGTTTATCCTTTAATTGTTATATGAAAAGTAATTAACATTTATAATATAAAAAAGCATAATATTATTCAAGATAAAACATTATGATAAGTAATTAATATTTAAAATATAAAAAAGGATAATATTACTCAAGTTAAAACATTATGAAAAAAAATTAACATTTATAATATAAAAAAAATATGATAGTACTCAAGATTTCAATTTAGTACTAATATTCAAATTATTTATTTTTAATTATAATTATATAGAATTCAATTTAGTATTAATATTCAAATTATTTATTTCTAATTATAATTATATTCTATATAGATAAAATTAGATTGTGGGGGAAAGATGTGACACAAAGATATCAAAAATTAGAGAAGGATGTTAAATTTTAATATATATGTAATTAAAGTTAATAACATTCATGTTGTTTATCCATTAACTGTTATATGCCAAGTAATTAACATTTATAATATAAAAAATGATAATATTACTCAAGATAAAACATTATGACAAGTAATTAATATTTATAATATAAAAAAGGATAATATTACTCAAGATAAAACATTATGACAATTAATTAACATTTATAATATAAAAAGTGGTGATATTACTCAAGATCTCAACCCTTCTGATTCAAGGTTAAAATGAGTCCATGCAAGCCTCTTTAGGCACCATCATCTTTCCAATGAAGGTTGGGTCCATGCAAGCCTCTTTAGGCACCATCATCTTTCCAATAAAGGTTGGATCTATTTTGGCTGAGACTACTTTTCACATCATTGACGCCAATCCTTCATATCACATGTTTCTAGGTCGACCCTCGCTAAAATATTATATGTTATTTAAGGAAGAAACTGATCCAGGTGGATGTTGGTGCCCACCCACCTATTCCAACTGGCTCCTCTTGTTAGTTTTTAGTTCAACACGTTCTTCTGTACTTCTTTGTAATTGTGGGTTCTACACTTCTGGGGTTGTCCAAATCCCTACACATATTTTAGGTGGATATTGGTGGCCTCTCACCTAATCCAACTGGATTATTTTTTATGTTTTTATGTCATCACATCCTATTGTACTTCCAGGTCCGTTTTGGATCCCTAAACAATGTTTTTTTGGCTCACCACAGTCAAAATGTAGATAAAGTTAGAGTTTGACGACATAATGTGTAGCTCTCTAAAGGACCTTTCCAATCACCCATCATGTACCTAAAATGGAGGCCGTATGAAAACGTTATGATCCCAGGAAGTTGAGGTACCAACTTACCCATAGGGGCCCACATGACTTTTGGCGTTTCACCTCCCAGGGTTAGGTTTTTGGATGTCTATGGTTTTGACATTCATGAGTAATATTAAAATGGCCTCTGGAGCCTGATTGTAATCATTCTGCTCAGATGAATGCGTGTAGCAACCACATCTCTTCTCAGAGATAACTAACACCATTCAAGAAAGTGTTTCAGTTCTGTAATTTTATAGTTTCAGCCTATTTCATTTAGTCAATAGAAGATATTGTTCACTGGATATCTATGTTGTTCTTCATATCTTTGTGTTTATTGTATTCAATCTGTTAATTAGTTTGTTTTGCTCCTAAATCTGGATCAATGGTATCAGAGTGGTCTACTCTTCATTTATATTTCTTTGTGCATGTCCCTGACAAGATATGGGTACAAGAAGTTGGGACTCGAACAAATCAAGTCATTGCAAGATGAGCCGCGCTGAGCCTGACAAAAAACCATGAGAGACGAAAAAAATATGATGGAGCATGAGATCCTTTTAAAATGTTGCTCGAGGAAACCCTTATATGAAAAAGGAGCGAAATGATGGAAAAATTTACACAGATCCTTCGACAGCTGCCCACGGGAGAAGCATCTTCATCAAGAGGCCATGCAATCGCCTTCAAGGTACAAGTAAATTTTGATATTCCATTATTTGAAGGACTCATAGATGCAGATGCTATACATAAATGATTGAATCTTATCGAAGGGTATTTTTCGGTCCATAATTTTTCCAATAGGGGAAATATTACTTTTGCACTCCTCAAGGTCGTTCCTCATGTTAAGGACTAGTGGGAAACTTACTCTCAGAAAAGGGCCATAGAGTAATCTGCAATATTTGTGGTTTCCCCTACATGGGATTCCTTCCAGGATGCTATTAAAGAATAATACTACCCTCTTGGAACCTACGAGGACTAGTACACCAGATCGACCACCCTGCATCAAGAAAGGGACCAGACAATACCATATTTCACCAATATTTTCCATACCTTGTGCACCAAGTTGGGTATCAAAGACTCTAAGAGACATCCGGTGCTCAAATATCGTGACTGTTTGCATAGATATATTAAAAAATAAATGGAATTTGTGGACATCACCTCATGGGTATGACTTATAGATATGCTATCAAGATCAAGCAAAAATTTAATCAAAAGAGGCAAGAGGTTGGATATGCAAACTCCTCAAAGTTGAAGTAGGGCAAAGGCAGCCCCAACCCACATAGAAAGGGACAAAGAAAAGATGGCCACTTTCAGGACAACCAGTCCAAGTCACAACACAAGAAGGGAAATGAGAAGACGAAAAAGGACACGGGAAAATGGTGTGAATACCATAAAATCCCTCAACAAAACACTAAAGAATGTCACTTCAAGTAGTCACTCATGGTTGAGTTGAAGTATTTCGAGTTAGAGGTCGATTCTAATTCCGAATCAAATCCATAAGGAGGAAACAATATTATTGATGTTGAACCTAGTGCCAATGTCGCTACCACCAAAGTCCAGCAAAGAGAACCAAATGAACCAGAGGAAGGGGAACGACTCTTTGACTCACAAATGTGGGTAAAGGGGGCTTCACTTCATTTCATTGTCGATAGAGGTAGTTAAAAGAACCTAATCTCAGCAGACTCATCAAGCGGTTGAACCTACCGATGACACCACACCCATAAACCTACACCATTGGCTGGCTATGCCAAGGATGAGATCTCTGTGTCAACCAACACTGTCGTCTGCCCTATAGAATCAATCCCTTCAAAGATGAGGTATCGTGTGATATTTCTCCCCTTGAAGTTTGTGATGTTAGTTTAGGACAACCATATTTGTGGAAGCATCATGTTGTGTATGAGTCTAGACCCCGCAGTCTTATTATTACTTTGGATATACAATTGTACAGGATACCATAGGTAGCGTCGCCTACCACTATTTCTTTAATCTCTGTTAATAAATGTAGTAAGGTCATTTCACAGACCGAGAAATTTGTCTTCTTTTTGATCCATTCTCTTATTAAGCAAAAGGTCATTGCCACATCCATGGCCTCTACAAAGATTCTCTCTTTGCAGCAGAAGCAAGTGGACAAGATCGTGGAAGAGTACAGAGACATATTTTCTTCACCCACCAGGGTATCGACGCACTACCAAGTCAAGCATCGAATTGATCTAACCCTCGGTGTACCTCTGCCTAATGGACCAGTCTATCATCATTCACTGATGGAAAATGACGAAACCAAGAATCATATCCAAGAGCTTCCTCAAAAGGGGCACATCAGACCCAACTCCTCCCCTTTCAAAATATTGATTGTACTCGTGAAGAAGAAGGACAATAAATAGTGACTCTGCATTGATTAAAAAAAATTAAACAAAATCACAGTTAGAAACCGATACCCAATTCCCAATATTGATGACCTTCTTGACCAACTCAAGGGGGAAAAGTTCTTCATCAAGCTTGACCTAAAGTATGGCTACCACCAAGTTTCCATCGAACCAACTGATGTCTCGAAGACAACCTTCAAATCTAAGGAAGGTCTCTTCAAATGGTTTGTCATGACCTTTGGCCTAACAAATGCACCAACCACTTTCATGAGGTTGATGGATGATGTATTGAGACCCTTCACCAAATCTTTTGTGGTGGTATATTTGGATGACATCCTCATATTAAAAAGAAATTGGGAGGATCGCATGTGACATATTCAACAGGTTTTGAGCAGTATGCGACAAAAAAAACTATATGCCAACTTGAAAAAATGTTCCTTTGGCATGAACAGGGTCTAATACTTGAAACAAATTTTTTATGAGCATGGGGTACATGTAAATCCCACTAAGATCCAAGTCATTTGTGACTGGCCAGCCCCAACCATACTAACCGATCTTCAGAGCTTCTTGGGACTGGCTAATTTCTACCCACGGTTTGTGTTGGGATTCTCCCATATTGCATGGGCCCTCAACCACATGACCAAGGGTGGTGGAAAGGAAACATTCATGTGGGGGAAGGAACAATAATGAGCATTTGTTGATTTGAAGCATCTCTTGTGCTCATCTCTAGTACTCTCCTTGTTGGATATACAATAACCGTTTGAGATGGATATTGAGGCATATGATTATGTTGTAGGCACAATTCTCACGCAACACAGTCATATGGTGGCATACCATAGTGAGACACTCTCAGATACTGTCTGGAAATACCCCACCTATGACAAGGAAATGTATTCCATTGTAAAAACCTATTGTCAATAGAAAACATACATTATGGGAAAGGAGACGATCATCGAAACTGATCAGAAGCCTCTATAGTTCATATAGACACAAGGGAAGTTGCAAAAGGAATTCCATCAAAAGTGGTCCACCTACCTGTAGCAGTTCCATCTCAACATCAAGTATAGACAGGGAGCACAAATTGTGTCGTTGACTTCCTCAATTGACCTCCTGTGGCTGCGCTCACCATTGTATTCTATTCCTGTGAACATGAGGTATTTGAGTGGCCCCAACTTTATCAACAATATCTATACTTCTCCACCACCTATCAGCTCTTAGGTACATGCATTACTCTCACTAATTTTCACATCCAGAATGAGTTACTATGCCATCTGGGCCATGATCTCTATGTTCATGGAAGCGAGCATGCAAATATGATTTGGGAAGCCCACTATAGTTGAGTGGCATGACATTTTGGCATGGACAAAACTGTGGTCGTTCTCCAAAAACATTTTTATTGGCCAAAACTTCGATAGGACATCAACAAGTATATCATATCTTGCACTACTTGTGCCATTTCTAGGACAACCATCAAGAAGCAAGGCTTATACACCCCTATTCCAACTCTCGAGAAGCCTTGGGAATCCATCTCAATGGATTACATGTCCAGCCTTCCATCCACCAAGAATGACAATGATTGTGTATTTGCGGTCGTTTATCATTTTTTAAAGATGGCCATCCTCACAACCTGCAAGAAGAACATCACAACGACAAATACTGCCAAGATATTCTTCAAACGAGTGTGGGTCCATTTTGGGATAACACATACCATCATCTCCAACTAGGATAGTAGGTTCCTCAACACATTTTGGTCGAGTCTCTGGTCACTGTTGGACACCAAGCTCACTAAATCCACTGCTTTTCCACCCCTAAACAGACAACCAAACAAAGGTCATCAATCAAATGATTGTGACATACTGTGAATGTACAACTATAAGCATCCACATACATGGGATGAGAGTCTCCCATATGTTCAGTACATTTACAACAGAGCTCTCCATAGCTCCACTAACCATAGTCCATTTCAGGTGGGACTGCGATTCAAACCCTTGGGTCCCATTAATGTTGCACTACCTCTGGAAACCACATAGAGAGACTCTTCCCATGTTCAATATGAGATCGAAAAAGACACCATATTCATTGAGCGGATTTAGCACATCCACCAACAGGTCCATGAGATTTTTCAGAAAGCCAATGCTAAGTACAAGCAACGCCATGATCAACACAGGGTATTGTACCGATTTCAGGTTGGAGACAAGGTCTCGTTACACTTGTAGAAGCAACGTCTTACAGGGCCCCATCAAAATCTTTGCCTAGTTTGATATGGGCCTTACACCATCACCAAGGTTGTGGGTAACGATTCTTTTGAGCTCAACACTCCACCATTCCTTGGATTGCAGCCAGTCTTCAATGTGGACCTCCTTCGACCATATTTTCCTCCATTATTGGACACCTCAGATATCATAGAATAGATGATGCCAAAAACTCTCAACCCTGACTACATGGAACAATTATCCACTAATCAGATAGTGGACACATAGGTCAAGGGCACTCGCCAACAGAGGATCCATATTTATCGAGTTGACAAGGTAGGGTAGCTCCTACACCAAGCCAAGTGGCTCACCTGGGGAAAAATCTTGTAGAAGTTTCCTCACCTGACGGGGGAACTCAACACAATGGAGACCATTTCTTCCTAATGGGGGAGGATTGATCTAGGTGGATATTGGTGGCCACCCACCTATTCTAAATGACCCCTCTTGTATGTTTTTAGTTCAACATGTCCTTCTGTACTTGTTTGTAATTGTGGGTTCTACACTTCTGGGGTTTTCCGAAGTCTTAAACATATTCCAGGTGGATACTGGTGGCCTCTCACCTAATCCAGCTGGCTTATTTTGTATGTTTTCATGTCAGCACATCTTGTTGTACTTCCAAGGCCATTTTGGAGCCCTAAACAATGTTTTTTTGGCTCGTCACAATCCAGTTGTAGACGAACTCAAATTTTGACGACGTAATGTGTAGTTCTCTAAATGACCTTTCCAATGAGCCATCACACACCTAAAACAAAGGTCATATGAAAAATTTATGACCCTGGGAAGTTGAGGTACCAACTTACCCATAGGGGCCCACATGACTTTTGGCGTTTCACCTCATAGGGTTAGGTTTTTGGATGTCTAGAGTTTTGGCATTCATGAGTAATATTAAAAAGGCCTCTGGAGCCTCATTGTAATAATTATACTCAGATAGATGCACATAACAACCACGTGTCTTCTCAGAGATAGCTACCACCATTCGAGAAAGTGTTTCAATTATGCAATTTTACAACTTCATCTTATTTCATTTATTCAATAGAAGATATTGTTCATTAGATATCTGTGTTGTTCTTCATATCTCTGTGTTTATTGTATTCATTCTATTAATCAGTCTGTTCTTCTCCTAAATTCGGATGAGAAACATAATCAATATTGTATATAAAACACATGGAAATTACTTATGATACAACATGATCTGCTATATAAATTAATAATACGCAACATTGCAACAATTTTTAGGGTGATAATAAATGTTTTGCTTGGATTATTTCATGAGAAATTGATAAAGGTTTTTCTCTTGCAAAGATAGGGTGTAAAATTTAAATATTCCTTGTGGATTATTTTTTGTTGAAGTTTGTTATTTATGCGATGTTACATGCATCTTTTTATAATGATATAATAACATCATAGTTGTTTTATTAGATGGTGAGTATGCTTTCTTTCTAGGCTCTCCTCTCTCCTCCTTTGTGCAAGTCCTCCTATTTCCTCTTTTGTGCAACAAAAAACAATGATAAAATGTTCTTAACTAGGAGTAATCTATAGTACCACCTCCCATTTTATCACCACCATACCTATTTAAAAATAATTACATACACCAAACAAACAAAATATTGGAATTAATATCTAAATATATGACATTTATATGAGGTTAAGAATGCTCAATATTATGTGGATAAAACAATGGGGAGTTCTGATACACTAAGCACAACAAATAGGCATTTACACTAGCTGTGTTGATGGAACCCTATGGGATTTTAAGAAAAGTTCCAAATAAAAACACCCTCCGCCCCTTCAATGCATAGGTGGATAACCCCATTTAACCTCTAGGTTCTCCCTCCCTCATGTTCATCTACAGAAATCCATTTTAATGGTCACCATTGTGAATCCTTCCACCCCTACAAATGCCTTCTCCTTGACCTTATTTCTCACCCAACTATTGACTTGCAAGGGAAATCCACTCATTTATCCATCTCCTGGATCCACATAGTAGATTTCTTTAGGCTTATCTAGAAATCCTCTACCTATTTGACATAGAACACACCAAGGAAAAAAAAAATTGTAACCTTTAATGAAGGTTTTTACGAATGTTTTATTTATTCATGAATTTTAAGTAATATTGTAACATTAAAATACTCTTCCAAACCATTTTTTCCTTGTATCACATCTATTGTGATGGCTGAAAATGAAGACTACAAAAGAGAAAAGGAGTTCAAAAGAAAGGGCCTAAATTAGATGGGTTTGGAGACTCACTTATGTTTGAATAGGTAACCAATACTTTCTTGTTCATTTAGTATATTTTCTACTTATTTTTGGGGAACCTTTACTTAGTGTGAGGTTGGGGTATTTATAACCATCCCAAATTGCTCAAACCACCTAGAAAATGTGGATGACCAATGCCATGGGGAAAGGTAGTCTTCTAAAGTTGGATTAAAAACTAGGCTCTATGGCATCACCCTCAACATCCTTCTTTACATAATCTTTATCCTCCTTTTTGTAGGTAAATGCATACATTATATTGACTCATTATTTATACCCTCTTCACCATAGATATAATCATTTTACCTTAGATATATCTATCATAAAATTCATATTAAATAAAATTCATATTAAATGTGAGTTTTTGAAATGTGGTGTCTATAGGTATTTAATTGTTTTGTCAATATAAGTCATTATTAAAGGACACATAAGATGGAAATTAAAGCATGAATAATGTGAATATCACATTTATATATATTTAATGGGTCCATAAAGATGATTTAGAGATCAAAAAATGAGTTCTAATGTGTAATGAATAATAAGATGCATATTACAACAAGAGTGGTGGCAATGTGGTAACTTTAAATATAATTAATGGGTTTATTAGGATTCCTAGATGAGGTGAAGTTAGCGATACTATGGATAAATGTGTAAAGGACATGAGGCTACATATTACCCCACCTTCACATGATGATATAAACACAATTGTAGGAAACAAAGGTGTTATTTCAAGTCCTACTGAGTACTCCATATTGCTATTACAATTCTCAATTGGAATTAAGATGGTGGGTTCTCATGGGAATAATGATTGAGCATGGAAAGTACTCTTCCATCAATTTAGCATATCCATGAATATTATTTTTCACTAATAATCCTAATCCATTTTGAGAATCATACTTCGATCAACCTAGAGAAAGTCATTCTACCTCCTCTCCCCTACACAATACTCCACTCGATCAATGAAGTTTGGAGGAATATGGATCGTTCCAACGTAGTTTTCATATGTGAAAATGAATATGAAATCGTAAGGAACATATTTTCCCCCAATTCATTGTATTATCCCACCTCTAGACTACCTAAGAAATCCATATCAAGAAGCAAGTTTGTAGGAAAATAAAACATTAGGCTAGGGAGGTCACTCCAATTTCTAAGGACTTGGGTTCTAACACATGTATGAATTTAAAAACATGTTTCCAAGGATTACTCTTTGGTCTTCAACAAAGGCGTTTCTCCCAAGTTTGACAAGATGAATTCAAAGATACATTTTTCCTTCCACAATAGACAATTTGACGAAACTTACGAGGATGTCAAGATATTGAAAGGGGAGGCCAAACTAAGGAGAGAAAAGTTTAGCTGGGATAAATGGGAGCATTCATACACCCATATTAGGGATCCTAATCAAAAAATGAAAAGGAAAATCCTATTCAAGGTCTTGGAGGCACATTGACACTCCAAGGACTTTGTTGTTTCTAGGAGAAATACAAAGACCATGTTTATGTCATGTTGAACTTCCATGCGATGACCCTAAAACCAATCACCAATGACTTGGCAGTGGTTCGTAAGGAAATATTGAAGTTGGCCAATCTCAATATGAGTTTTTTTTAGAAAACCATTATTGAGGACGTTACTACTCAATATGGTGGTTCACTTTAGTCTAGTTAGTATGTTTTCCTTCCAGTTATATTTTGTGCTATCTATATGGATTTTATTATTATGATTTGATTGTAGCTATATTCTAATGTTTATGGTTTCCCACTTTCTACTATATACTATCTATTATCCAAACAAATTTTATTACTAAGGTTCCCACTATGTCAATATTTTTATACATTTCAATAAAGATTTTACTATTGTCTTAGAAGTACAAAATCCTTCTCTTGTTATTTGTTTGGTATATAAATAAATTTTGATAGCTAAGGTCATGGCCTAGGTAAAAATTTCTTTGTCCACTCATGAATGTTTGCAGGGATGATTTTAAGGATGCAAATTTATTTTAAAATATAGAAACCTTGGATAATCTTACTAATCCTTCATATGCCAACTATAAATGTTTGGCGATATTTTTGTAAAAATATTCAAATTTCTAAGGATTTTATATAGTTTTTATAAAATTTTGGCGATTTTTAAGGTAAAATAATTTTATCCTATAGAATTTGG
>SNQJ01S0075608.1:14077-24772 GCA_010110895.2 Picea sitchensis
AAGAGTTTCAATCACATTAATGAATCATGCATTAGATCCATGCCTTGATAAGACAAATGATAAATATTTTAAAGTTTAATATGATGATCACCTTTTTTGGTTGGGAATTTTTCGTGTCAACGAGTCCCATGAGTCCTTGAAATTTGTTTTCAGCAAAACATATTTACCATTAATTATGTCTTCACATGATGCAAGTGAAAAATTATATGTGGAAGGATATGTTTCATATTTTGTGGAATGACATCTTGTAGCTGATTTAAAAATTGTCAAGTGTATGTACAACATTTCTCATGGTGCAAATGAAACACACGGTTTCTTATATTGCATGGAAAAAAAACAAAAAGATCAAAGTTGGAATAGTGGTATCTTGAGTTGTCCTCAAGACCTTCCTCCTGATCGTGATCAGCTTGATCCAAATATAGATTCAATACTTATTGTATGTTTGATTAGGGTGCACATGTGCACTTTGCATGCATTTGTGAGAATTTTTTATAATATGGTGTATTTATCTATTTTGTTTGAGTTGATTGAGACAATTGCACAAGTTCTTTCAAAAGAAGGTTTGCATCGTGGAAATGTTAAAATTGAAAAATATATTAAGAGGTCAGGTACAAGAGGTAATCTACCAACAAAGCCATCGATGTTAGGTGTCAAGGCACGTCATTTTCTTGAAAAGGAATGTGGACATGGATGTTTGAAATTTTATGAAGAATTGATTGATGCAAAAGATGATCGCACTAGTGGAGGTCGTGAATCATATAGAAAGAATAAATGTTCTTGGAGGTCACTTTCATATTTATTTGTGCTGATGGATAAGGAAAAATTCATTGAAGGTGATACAACAACCTTTCAAAAAGTTGTTACAGACTTCATAAGAGCAATAAAAGAATCCCGAGGAGAGAGACATATGACACATTATATAGTATGCGCATTAATTTTCATCCCACTAGTACTTTCCTTTGTACTTATCTTTACTTTACATATTATTATTGTAAATTAACATAATTTGGTACATTTGTTTGGTAATCTAAGATAGATTGAACTATGTATTTTTGCAGGATCAATTATTTTCACATAGGCCATGGTTTGCAGAAAAATATGGAAGCTTGGTCATTTAGGGTACATAGGGTATGGAGAAATCACATAATATAGCTCGTACCATTTACAATAGATACACACAGAAAGGGGCATTCCAATCATTCAGATGTTCTTGTGAAAATGGGTCAAGAAATTTATAGGAACAAAATGGTTGGATTTAAGAAGAAACACCAAATTCCAGAAATAATTGAGCGTCATAGAGTGATAAGATAATCAGAGATAAGTATAAAACATAGGATATATGATGTTTCTGAAGGTGGAGTTGGGACAAGTGCAAGGTATGAAATCTATATGTTAACTTTTCTACCTTCTCCATTTAATTTATTTATTGTTTTTCAAGGATCGTTATCGCTTTTTTTTGTAGATGTGACCGACCTTCAACAAGCCATTGAAGTTGCCTATAAGTGTATTCACTTCCAAATAATTATGTAGGTTGTAAATTTTATCCTCTTCATGAAGATTATATTTTGTGTGTCAAATAATTACTTAAGACTAGCTAGAAAAATATGCTTTTTGGTATCAAAACTAACCCATCTCTGGAATCATGTGGCACATGTCTAGAATTATGGGGGATCACACATAGTGGTATTTATCAGCACAAGTCCAACGGTTTACATTGTAGTAGATCAACGGTTCTCAATTAGCATCATATCACACATAGTGGTAATTAGTATACTCCAAAGTGAGGGAAAGGGAATGTCGAAGCAACCAAAAGTGGTTGTCATGTTGTTCAAAGATCAGGGGATTTTTTGGGGGATGGAAAATAATATTGATAGTCCAAATTGCATGAGATGGGCATCACCTCAACAATTTGTAGTCATTTATGAGATGCAACCTAGTCCATCATTTGTGGACTATGAAGGTCATCGTTTCTTTCACCTAGTTTTGGATGTTTACACAATATTGTACTCAGTAGTCCTATCAACCTTTTTGTGGTGACTCTTTTGCAGAATAATAAAATTATCTTACCTTATCTTACCTTATCTCTTAGATAGTATTGTGTTTTTGAGACTTTCACCTAGTCATGGATGTGGTTGTTCTACTATAATATATGCACCAATATTTTATCATAGGTCACACATAGATTTTTTGTTGTCAAGATTGTCAATATATCCTACCATCTCCTCCACTAAGCTAGAGTAACTTAACCTATCTAATGCTAAACTAGAATTCCTTATCCTAACCTACCTTACCTAAACTAGATTTCACTACCCTATCCTAACATAACCTATCTTACTCTAATATATCATACCCCACCATAGCTTACCTTAACATAAACCAACCTAACCTATCTTAGAATTACATATCAAAACCTGACTCACCTATCCTAACCTAGCATGTCTTACCCTAAAATAGCCTAAACCATTACCTAACTCAATATCCTAACTCATTATGTAACGTTCCCCATCCACCCTCACCAGGGACAATTCCACTACTCCAAAACCAAACTGCTCTGATACCATATTGTAATGTCCCCAACCACCCACAGGACATACCATGCTACCTCAGACACACACGGTCTCAAGCTCTGTTATAGATAATTAAAATTGTCCATGCCCAGACATAGACCTACTGGGCTATGGCAGACATAGCTCTTTGTAGAATAAATCACATATAAACTTAATAGAAATAAACAGAGATAACATGAAATCATACATGCAACGAAACACATGATATTATTATAAGAATCACAAAAATGCACTAAAATACATCATTAGCCATTAAGCACAAAAATGATACTTATCTCTTAATTTTAGTGCACCGATTGCGTGTAGACCTTCCATGAACCTCCTAGCCTTAGACCACTCTGATCATCACTCTCAGTAGTGGGTTACCCCCGAGCTAGGAATAAAATCTACCGGGAAATGGATTCCTAGGCTAGGCAAGGACAACAGGAAGTTGCACCAGTCCACAAGAAAGATTTCCTCCAAGGATCCACTTACCCCCACCACTCACATGCTTATCCCACCCCATGCTTATCCCACCCCAGGAGTATACACCTTCACTGCCACATAGTCCATTGACTACTACACCTCTCTTCTAGGGCTTCAACAATAGGACATACAAGAATTCTCAGAGCTCTGTAGATGTAACTGGACTCCCTCTAGGAGAACTCACTTCCTCAACAAACTCTCTCACCTGGAGAGAGTTTCTCAGAGGCTTGACAACCTACTTCTTCAATCCATCTCCTCAACACACGGGAAAGGGTGATGGAAACAACAAAAACCAGATGTGGGGAATGGTAATGGAAGAATGAAACAAAGGCAACCCACAAGGTACATGTTCAACAAAGATATCGGTTCCGGCTCGTTGCATAAGTTCAATATGGTTGAGGGTTCAACAATGGCGTTCACAGTTTTACTGCTTTCCCGTTGCCTGTGTGTGTGAGTGGAAGGAATGGAAAAAGATCCCGAAACAGTCAAAATCCCCACATATATTTGCATGTGCCTAAGATGATACATGTCTCTCATGAAGCGCGTTCCTCTACATTTGGAAGTCGTTCCCCTTCCTAAAGGAACTTAGGATAAATTCATATCCTCCTCACATCATTTAGAATAATAATATATATTATTCTTTGAGATTTAAGATCTTAAGATTATCCCCTTTTTTGAGCCTCTCATCCCACTCCCTTACCTAGCCTAGTGGAGCCTATTCCCCCATACTCTTTCATCATGGTCGATCTACACGTAGTGATTCTTTTATATTAATGATTTGAATATTGACATATACAAAACAGGCTCATTCCCTTAGCATCTTAGGCTCTCTAGCCCAACTATCACATAAGGCTCCTAGCTTATCATTACTTGGCTCACTAGCCTATGAAACATGTTTACACTTCATGATTAAAATTAGGGGCTCGACCTTGGGTTATTACAATCCTGTCCCCTTATTTTTGCACTGTCCTCAGTGCAATTTTTTTACACCATATCAACAATATTTTCAAAATTTTCAAAAATATGTGGGTATTCTGCCCGCATTGCATCCTCATGCTCCCAAGTAGCATCCTCATAATTGTACCAAGTCCATTGGACCTTTACAAGACCTATCGATTGATTCCAGAGATGTTTGATTTTCCGATCCAGAATGTGTACCATATGCACTTGGATAACGCCTTCTTTCTCCACTTGAATCACATTCTAATCAATTACATGATTAGCATCAGGTATATATTTCTTAAGAAATGATACATGCAATAAATTATGAATAGGAATAGATGCAGGAAATGCAATCTTATAAGCTACTAGACCAATCCTCTCTAGGATTTCAAATGGTCCACAATATCTAGCTGCCAACTTGGAATAGTTTCCCAACTTCATTGAACTTTTGTTGGCCTTAACCTTCAAGAATACACGATCACCCACTTTAAACTCCATGTGAGTCCTACCCTTGTCAACATAGATTTTCTTCCTATATTGGGTAGCCTTTAAATTATGTTTAATCCTCAACATTTTCTCTTCCATTTCTCTAAGAAATTCCGTCCCAATCACTGCCCTATTAGTTGGATTTTCCCATCTTATAGGGGTGTTGCACTTTCTTCCATAAAGTACTTCAAATGGACTCATCTTCAAAGATGCTTGGTACCCATTGTTGTAAGCAAACTCTACCAAGTGTAGATAGTCTTCCCACTTTGATGGATTGTCCATCACATACATTCTTAACATATCTTCTATTACTTTGTTTACCCTCTCTGTCTTCCCATCAGACTTGGGATGATAGGCTGTACTGAAGTTCAGATTGGTTCTAAACCGCTTGAATAATCCCTTCCAAAATTTTGAAGTGAATTTTTGGTCTCTATCAGACACAATTGTCTTGGGAATACCATGCAATCATGCCACTTCCCTCATATATATCAACAACATTGGTTTCTTTGTGAGTATTCTTCAATGGAATAAAATGGGCATCCATGATAAGCCTTTCCACCACTGCCATGATAGAATCACGATGCTTGCTTGTCCTTGAAAATTTGGTGATGAAATCCATTGTCACCACTTCCCACTTCCACTAAGGAATGGGTAATGGTTGCAACCACCCATCTGGGTGTCTATGTAGATCCTTGACCCTTTGATACTCCATACATTTGGCAATGTTCTCAACAATTTATTTATTCATAACTGGCCAATAGTATTGGCTATTGACTATTGCCATTGTTTTTTGATATCCTGGGTGTCCAGCATAAGGCACATTATGCATCTCCTTCAAGATCATACCTTTTAGTTCCATAGAATTGGGTATAAAGATTATGTTCTTGTACAGGATCATTCCATCATCTCCCAATTTATAATCTTCAACTATCTGCTGCATTTTACCTTACTGCAATTTTGTTACCATCTCTACATACTGCAAATATGCTTTTGAAGCTTTAGAAATTCTACCTTTAAGATCTGTTTGGTACATGCTAATGGATGTAGCATGTAACTCATGCACTCTCCTGCTGAGTGCATCAACCACTTTGTTCTCCCTTCCTTTGATGTTCTTGATATCAAAGTCATACTCACAAAGGAATTCCAACCATCTTCTTTGCCTGGGATTTAAAGTTGGTTGATCAAACAAATACCTCAGACCATTATGGTCTTTCCTCAGTTAAAATTTCTTTCCCATGAGTTAGTGCCTCCACTTATTTAAGGCATGTACTATGGCTTCCAAATCCAAATCATGAGTGACATAGAGCCTTTCATTCTCTTTAAACTTTATGGATTCAAAAAATAATAAAAACCATTCTGACTGAGGACTCCACCAAGTCCCTCATTGCATGCATATGTGAAAACCATGAATTTATCATTAGGATCTGCAATTCTCAGAATCAGAGCACTAGTTAACAAGTGCTTCAATTGTTGGAATACCTTTTCACATTATACTGTCCATTGAAACTTCACCCCTTTCCTTTGTAAGGAAGTGATTGAGTGAACAATCCTTGAAAACCATGCAATGAATCTTTTGTAGTAGCCATCTAGAGCCATGAAGGATCTGACTTTTGTCACATTCTTGGGTGCTGACCATCCTCTAATGGCATCAATATTTTCAAGATCCACTGCTATCCCTTCTTTGGATATGATATGCCCCAAATAATGAATTTGGTTCTGATAAAATGAGCACTTGCTCAATTTGGCATACAACTGGTGTTCTCGTAACATTTGCAACACCATCCTCAAGTGATGCTCATGTTCTTCTTCTGTATTGGAATATACAAGGATGTGATCCAAAAAGACAATGGCAAACTTGTCTAAGTACTCTTAGAAAACACCATTCAACAAACACATGAAAACAATTGGTGCATTTGATAAACCAAATGGCACCACTGTAAACTCATAGTGACCATACCTTGTTTTGAAGGCATTATTTATTATGTATTCATCTTTAATCCTCACCTCATGGTATCCTGACCTGAGATCAATCTTTGAAAATATCCTTTCATCCTTCAATTGATCAAAGAGATCATCAATACTTGGCAAAGGATACTTATTCTTCACAGTTACTTTATTCAACTGCTTGAAATCAATACACAATCTCAAGGTCCCATCTTTCTTCTTCACAAATAACACTGGGGAACCCCAAGGTGACACACTTGAGCATATGTAACCCTTCTTCAATATCTCTTAAAGCTACATTTGCAACTCCTTCAGCTCTGCAGTACTCATTTTGTAGGGAGTCTTTGACACTAGAGCTGCTCCAGGCATCAAATTTATAGAGAAATCAATAAATCTCTTTGGGGGTAGTCCTAGTATATCCTTAAACACATCCTCAAACTCTTTTAGGACTGCTTGATATTCTATATCTGGAACCCTATCTTTAGGTGTTTCCTCCATATGAGCTGCAAAAAATTGGCATCCCTTCCTATAACCCTTCTTCAACTGCATTGTTGATATTTCTCGGACAATAATTGCGCTAGGAATTCCTTGGACTACTCTTGAGTTTCCTTCCTCATATAGGTAAGTGAATTCCTTGTTATGAAAATCTAAGATGGCATGGTGTTGGTCCAACCAATCCATACCAATTAGATAGTCATATGAACCCAAAGGAAAGATGTTCAGATATTCCTTGGTATTCAACCCATTCATGCCCAATTAACATGACTTAACCAACTCAACAACCTTTCTCTTGGCTCTTGTAGCCAGCTGCACCAACCAAGATTTCTCATGCTTGCGTCTTGGAAATTGAAATCTTTCCACTACCTTAGGATCTATATAGCTATTACTAGCCCCTGAATCAATTAAAATAGTAAAGGAATGGTTATTGATCATACCTTCTACTTCAATCATGTGTGATTGAAACTTTTCTTTCTTGTTGTCCAGGGTTGCATAGATCCTTGGCACACTTATGCCCATGTCCTCCACTATTTCTACTTGCTGGACATTGTGTACAACTCTCACTTTATCATATTTGTGAGGAAAATCCTTATACTTATGATCTCATTTACAAAACCAACATTACATCGGTGGTTTCCTTGGCCTTTTCCCACCTGCCTCAGCCATATTGGGATCTCTAAAGGATGGTTGTCCTTGAGGATTATTTCTGAAGAATGGAGGCTTTCTCCTCTTCTTCCTTAGATCTCTGTTAAACTTCTTCTTGTCCTCCCAAGCCTTCTAGAAGTTAGGCTTTCCTTTTTGCTGATCATACAAGCACTTAACTCTTCTTATGGTTTCTTCCAAAGATTTAGGATCATCGTATTGGATTTTATCACTAATGAAAGATGACAACCCACTCAGGTACCTCTGAATATTAACTATATAATATTAGATGAAGGAGACATACTTCAACAGTTCCAGGAATCTCCTTTCATACTCATCAATGGTCATGCCGCCAAGCTTGAGTTCAAATAACTCTTTCATATTTTTGTCATAATATCTCTTGATCAAGTATTTCTTCTCAAAATACTTCTTGAATTCTTTCCATGTCACATTTTTCTCCTTAATGTGCCGCACTTGCACAAGTTGGTCCCACCACATGGATTCTTTTTCTTTCAACTGGTAGATTGCAATTCTTCCTTCTGCATGAGAGGAATAATTATGCAGCTGGAAATATTTCCTCATTCCCATCAACCATGTCTCAACATCTTCATCCTTCTTGTGCCCTCCATCAAAAGTAGGAGGTTTGATCTTGTTCATTTCTTCCTTTAATTCATCCACCCTAGACCTCCTATGCTTCCTGGTAGGGGATGTACCTGAGTTTCTATGTGTCCTCCTATTTGAATTCCTTTGAGAGTGGTGGTGGTGACTGCTGACACTCCTTGATATTGTTTTCTCATCATGGGACTTGTGGCTTCCTGACTTGCTGGAGCCACTCTCCTTGTCTAACTTCTTCTCAATTATGTCTAGGATTTTCATTAACTTCATGTTGAAGTCTTAATGCTACTCTTTGGCCTTCATAAGCCTTTCATTATTAGCTTTGTGACTCTGGACATCTTCCTACAATTTTTTGATGGTCTCCACCTGATTGTTGTCTTCATCCTTTCCTTCTCCATGTCCATTGGAATTTGTTTCTTCAATTCCCAGATGGACATTCATTCATCTAACTTCATCTCCCTGACTGTAAGACTCTTGTGCATCCTCCATATCTATGCACTCCAGAAAGATTCTGTTATGTTTTTGCAACTGAAAACTCTGCAAAAGTGTGCGGCCAATAGAACTCTTGTAAGGCTAAATGTCTAAGAAAAACCATGTAAACATGTAAAATTCTAGTTTATAAAGGATCATAATTCCTTCTGCTGATTTTAGGAGAGATTTTACTATCCATAGACAATTTCTAGGTGAACATCTGTCCTCTATTGTTCCAGGCCTTTCCAACATCTGCTCCCTTGCTCAATTCTGAGTTTTGAGCAGGAAGTTATGACTATTTGAGCAATGGCGCTTCCTAGAAGGTGATCTATGTTCAACTATTCTTAATTCTCAGAGTTGAATTTGCTCTTAGATCCGTGCTAGATTCTTTCTTTAGCTTTACATCCTTTCCTTACTTCTTTTGATGTAGGTTTGTTGAATCAAGGACCTCACAGGATCCTTCTCTAATACTTTTCCTGTTCTTAAAACAAAATTTTGGGCACTAGCCCCTTTTATTCGGTCGCCAAATTCATGTGACCACAGGCTTTGGCCAAGCGCTAAGGTGACAGGTGCTTATACAGAACTTTGATGCTTCAGAACTTCTAGCTTCAGAGAATTTCACACCTTCTTCTCTCATTTATTTTGAATGCCAAACTCTTGAACCTTTTTAACTTTTCGAGGACCATGTAATATTGTTGTCATCATATAAATATGGCCCCTACGTGTTGTACTACTAATTGGTCCAACAAGGTTGATAAAAATACATATCTGACTGATACGTAGCATGCATCCTGAGTGCCCACGTCATCTCAGGTGATGTCAACATGCCACATCACTTCGGGACTTCGGGCTTCGAGAGATTTCACATCAACACACTCCATTTATACCGAATGTCAAACTCCCAAATAAGTTGATCTGAGAGCACGTGTCTCCTTTAATGAACGGTCTAGATTAACTACAGAATTCGGGACTTTGAGAGATTTCTCTCTAGCACACTCCATTTCTCCTGAATACCGAATTCCCGAACCGCTTAATCTTTCTAAGGTCAACGTAGTACACCCATCCTCATATAATATTGTGACATGTGGCCCCATGTGTTAGACTGATATTGGTCCAACAAGGTCATCCAAGTACCGTTCTGACTAACACGTGGCAGGACTAGGGAATTCCACATCACCCCAGGTGACTTTATCATGCCACGTCACTTTGGGTATCGGGATATTTCACCTTAGCTCACTCCATTTCTCCCGAATGCCGAAATCCCAAACTAGTCGATCTAATTTGGGGGAGAATCCATGAACCTCCTTCTCCTGGATGATCTATAGCTGAAAAGTACTTCGGAACTTTGCAACTTCGGGCTTTGGTCCTTTTTTCTTAACAACACATAATTTTCTCCAAAGTCAGGAAGTCTGAAGGACTTGGAGGTTGATTTTCATGCACCTTCTATAGATCCGAGGGATGGGAAAGGTCCACCTTTTCCCATACAGATCATGCCGCCCAAATTCCTTCTTGTGGTTATCAACCACTATTACTGTGGTTTTCTTCCTTGCTGAATTTCTTGGACCACTATACCTCTTGAGCTTCATAAGACAACCAATGTGTTCCCTCAACACTGTCCTGACATCCTGAATGCTTCGAGAATGATTTTTTTCCATTTTCACAACAGTTCACTCTGAAGCCTTTGCTTCAATAACCACTTATCCGACCATCCAAGCTTAGTGTTGAAACCATGGGCTATGATAACAACTTGTAAAATTCCTCATCCACCCTCATCGGAGACAACGTCACTACTCCAAAATAAAACTGCTTTGATACCATATTGTAACGTCCCCAACCACCCAAAGGCCGGACCACGCTACCTCAGACACACACGGTCTCAAGCTCTGTTATAGATAATTAAAACTTTCCATTCCCAGACATAGACCTGCTGGGCTATGGCAGACAAAGCTCTTTGCGGAATAAATCACATATAAAATTAACAGAAATAAACAGAGATAAACTGAAAGCATACATGCAGTGAAACACATGGTATTATTATAAGAATCACATACATGCACTAAAATAC
>SNQJ01S0075608.1:43419-54244 GCA_010110895.2 Picea sitchensis
TGACTTTCCATGCCATGTCATGCCTCGCCTTTCCTTTCCCTCGCATGTTTTTCCTTGCCATGCCATGCCATGCCTTCCCATTACATGTCATCCATTGCCTTGCCTTGACTTTCCATGCCATGTGATGTTGTGCATTTTCATGGCATACCTCACCTTGTCATGCCATTTCTTTCCATTCCTTTCCATGCCTTTCCATGCCATGCCATGCATTTCCATTCCATGCCATGACTTGCATTTCCATGTCATGCCATGCTATTTCCATTCCATGCCATGCCATTTAATTTCCTTTCCATGTCATGCCATGCCATTGCCTTTCCTTTCCAAGACATGCCATGTCTTTCCTTTCCATGTCATGCCTTGCATTTACTTTCCATGTCATTCCTTTCCTTTCCATGATATGTCATGCCATGCCATGCCATGCCTTGCATTGCCTTTCCTTTCCATGCCATGTCATGCCATGCATTTCCTTTCCATGTCATTCCTTGCCTTAGCTTGTCATGCCATGCCTTGCCTTGCCTTGACTTGCCATGCCATGCCTTGCCTTGACTTGCCATGCCATGCCTTGCATTGCATTTCTTTTCCTTGCCTTGCTTAACCACAATTCATCTAAAAGGTACTTTCATTATGATATTCATAAAGCTAATTGTTTGTAAAAATATAGTTATTTTCATTGTTATAGAGAATTTATTGTCCTTTGAGTCACCCACAATAAATTTGTCTCTATAATCATAAACACCATTAAATTATTTTCAAAGTCAATTAACTTATAATAAATTTGTTTTCAAGTTAATTTAATAAAAAATAATGGCATTCGTGCATCATACCTTTTTTTTTGCTTAAAAAATAATACTTGTACTAAATGAACAAGTTTAATACCTAAAAATTACATTCAAAGGATTCATTATGCATGTAATTATACAACTTGTTATTCTGTATATCTTAGATACAAATACTTGCATGAGAATTTCAATGTCATAACATAAGGGCTCTCTTTATTCATATATCTTAGGTATCTTCATAGTTGTGAAACATGGATTATCATAATTAATAGGATTTACATCGAAAGGGATGTCACTAAATAGGTTTATGTTCCATCCTTATGGTGTAGTATCATTATACTATCGATCTACAATTTCTTTTGGATTGAATGAAAAACAACATAACTTCAAGGCCTTATTTAAAATCAAAGAAATAAAAACTAATCTTTCAAATCAATAACTTTTACAAAAAGATATACCATGTAGACCTAAACCTAGACCTAGACCTTGCATGTCTATATTTTCTTATCCTTGTCATGTCTTGCCTTGCCTTGCCTTGCCTTGCAATGCATTGCCTTGCATTTCCATACCTGGACCTAGACCTATACCTAAACATTACCTTGCCATGACTTGACTTGCCATTCCTCGTATTCCCATGGTCTAGGTCATGGTATATGTCATGGTATAGGTCATGGTATAGGTCATGGTAATGGTGTAGGTCTAGGTCTTGGTCTAGGTCTAGGTCTAGGTCATGCCTTAGGTCTAGGTCTAGGTCTATGCATAGATGATTTTATCGGCTAAATTTCACAAATGGGATAATTTTCCATGGTTTTTCCCAAAAAACGATTCACCAATTTCCATTTTTTCTTAAAAGGATTCGCCCAAATTCCATAAAATAAAATTAGTTTACCTTAAAAATCGCCAAAATTTTATAAAAACTATATAAAATCCTTATAAATTTGAATATTTTTACAAGAGTATCGCCAAACATTTTATGTTTTGCATATTAAGGACTAGTAAGATTAGCTCAGGTTTCTACATTTTAATATAAATTTCCATCCTTAAAATTATCCCTGGGTCTATGTCATGGTCGAGGTTTAGGTCTAGGTCTATTTCCAACATGTCCTTGAATGGCTTGAGGAGGCGAGTTACAACTCATGATAAAACTATAACTAGGCCTTGGATGGATGAACCATTGGTTGCATTGGATTCAGGGCATCTGGTTTAGCTAGTGGGGACCCTCCATTGTCATTTTGTTGCCTGGAAAAGCATTTGTTGGAGGATCATTGGGACTAGGGTTTTGCTCAATGAGGCATAGTGCAATTTATAAACAAGAGGTCGATTTTCAAGACCACTATGCCAAGTGATTCTAGGTACTGTGGTCACATGGGCCTTGGCCAAATAGATGTGTGGGAAGTTACAAAACTCTGTTATGCTATTCGGTTTGGATTTTATGTCCCTGGACCAAATTGCCATTATGTCCCTCAATGACTTGAGGAGGCGAGTTGTAACTCGTGATAAAATCCTAACCGAGACTCGGATGGATGAATTGTTGGTTGCATTGGATCTAATGCACCAAGTTTCATCTAGTGGGGTCCCTCCCTGACATTTTCTTTCTCAAAAAAGTGTTTGTTGGAGGATCTCCGAAACTAGGCTTTTTCTCAATGAGGCATGGTGAAATTTCTGAACAAGAGGTCGATTTTCAAGAACACTGTGTTGGGTGATTATGGGTAGTGTGGTCACGTGGGCCTTGGCCATATAGGCATGCAATATATTAAAAAACTCCATTATGCTGCTCGGTTTGTATTTTATGCCCCCGGACCAAATTGCTAACATGTCCTTGAATGGCTTGAGGAGGCGAGTTGCAACTCGCAATAAAAATATAATCGGGCCTCGTATGGATGAACCTTTGATTGCATTGGATCCGGGGCACTATTTTTCAGCTAGTGGGGCCCCTCTGTTGTAATTTTGTTTCTTAGAAAAGAATTTGTTGGAGGATCTTTGGAACTAGGGTATTGCTCAATGAGTCATAGTGCAATTTCTGAACAAGAGGTCAATTTTAAAGAACTCTATGTCGGGTGATTATGGGTAGCATGGTCGCATGGACCTTGGCCAAAAAAATGTGTGAGAGCTTACAGAATTTGGTTATGCTGCTCGGTTTAGATTTTATGCCCCTAGACCAAATTGCCAACATGTCCCTAAATGGATTGAGGAGGTAAGTTTCAACTAGCGATAAAAATATAATCGGACCTCGGATGGATGAATCCTCGGTTACTTTAGATATGGGGCACCTAGTTTCAACTAGTGGGGCCCCTTCGTTATCATTTTGTTGCACGGATAAGCATTTTTTGGAGGATCATCGGGACTAGGGTTTTGCTCAATGAGGCAAGGTGCAATTTTCAAATAATAGGTTGGTTTTCAAGAACACTTTGTTGGGCGATTGTGGGTAGCGTAGTTGTGTGAACCTTAGCCAAATAGATGTGTGGGAGCTTACGAAACTCCATTATGTTGCTCGGTTTGGATTTATTGCCCCAGACCAAATTGTAAACATGTCCCTGAATGACTTGAGGAGGCAAGTTGCAACTCATGATAAAAATATAACTGAACCTCAAATGGATGAACCATTAGTTAAATTGAATCTAGGGCACTAGGTTTTAGCTCAAGGGGCCATCTTCTATCATTCCATTTCTCGTAAAAGAGTTTTTTGAAGGATCACTGGGACTAGGGTTTTTCTCAATGAAGCATAGTGCAATATTCAAACAATAGGTCGATTTTCAAGAACACTATGACAGGTGATTGTGGGTAGTGTGTTCATGTGGGCCTTGAACAAACAAACGTGGGGGAGCTTACATAACTCTTTTATGCTTCTCAGTTTGGATTTTATGCCCCTGGACCAAATTGTCAACATGTCCTTGAATGGCTTGAGAAGGCGAGTTGCAACTCGCAATAAAACTCTAATTGGGCCTTGGATGGGTGAATCGTTAGTTGCATTGGATCTGGGGCACTAGGTTTCAGATAGTTGAGCCCCTCCACTTTCATTTCATTGCCCAAAAAAGTGTTTGTTGGAGGATCACCACGACTAGGGTTTTTCTTAATGAGGCATAGTGTAATTTCTGAACAAGATGTCGATTTTCAAGAACATTGTGTCGGGTGATTGTGGGTAGTGTGGTCGTGTGGGACTTGTCCAAACATACATGTTGGAGCTTACAAAGCTTTGTTATGCTGCTCGGTTTGAATTTTATGCCCTCGGACCAAATTGCCAATATGTCCCTAAATGGCTTGAGGAGGCGATTTTCAACTCACGATAAAACTCTAATCGAGCATTGGATGGATGAACCGTCGATTGCATTGGATCCAAGGCACCAAGATACAACTAGTGGGTCCCCTCTGTTGTCATTTTGTTTCTTGAAAAATAATTTGATGGAGGATCTCTAGAACTAGGGTTTTTCTCAATGAGGCACAATGCAATTTCCGAACAAGAGGTCGATTTTCAAGAAAATTGTGTTGGGAAATTGTGGGTAGTGTGGTCACATGGTCCTTGGTCAAATAGATGTGTGGGAGCTTACAGAACTCCATTATGCTTTGGTTTTGATTTTATGCCCCCAGACCAAATTGCCAACATGTCCCTTAATGGCTTGAGGAGGCGAGTTGCAACTCGTGATAAAAATCTAAATGGACCTCGAATGGATGAACCGTCGGTTGCATTGGATCCAGAGCACTAACTTTCAGCTAGTGGGGCCCCTCCGCTATCATTCCATTTTCTGAAAAAATGTTTTTTGGAGGATCATCAAGACTAGGGTTTTGCTCAATGAGGCAAAATGCAATTTCTGAACAAGAGGTTGATTTTCAAGAAAACTATGTTGGGTGATTGTGGGTAGCATGGTCGCATGGGCCTTGGCCAAGCAGACATGCATGAGCTTAAGAAACTTTGTTATGCTACTCGGTTTGAATTTTATTCCCCCAGACCAAATTGCCAACATGTCCCTAAATGGCTTGAGGAGGCGAGTTGCAACTCATGATAAAATTCTAACCAGGCATCGGATGGATGAACCATCAGTTGCATTAGATTCAGGGCATAGGGTTCCAACTAGTGGGGCCTCTTCATTATCATTTTGTTTCCCCAAAAAGTGTTTGTTGGAGGATCACTAGGACTAGGTTTTTGTTTAGTGCTTATTACATATGTTTGACAATTTAACACCTTGTAAGGCTAGACATGGCATGAGATGGAAAGGCATGGAAATTCAAGGTATGACGTGACATGGCAAGGCAAGGCATAGAATGGAATGGCATGGTAAGGCAACACAAGGCAAAGCATGGCATGTCAAAGCAAGGAAATGCAAGGAATTTCATAACATGGCATGGCAAGGAAAGGCAAGGCAAGGAAATGCAATGCAAGGCAATGTAAGGAAAGGCATGGCATGGCTTGGAAAGGAAAAGCATGGCATGGTATGGAAAGTCATGTCATAGCAAGCAAAGGCAAGGCAAGGCATGTCATGGAAAGGAAAGTCATGGCATGGTAAGGCAAAGCATGGCATGGAAAGGAAATTCATGGCATGGAAAGGAAAGGAATGGCATGGCATGGAAAGTAAAGGCAAGGCATGGCATGGCATAGCAAGTCAAGGCAAGGTGGGGCAATGCAAGGAAAGGCAAGGCTAGACATGATGATGAAAGGCAAGGCAAGGAAAGGCAAGGCAAGGAAATGCATGACATGGCAAGGCTTGGCATGTCATGGCATGGAAATTCAAGGCATGACATGGCAAGGCAAGGCATGGAATGGCATGGAAAGTCAACGCATAGCATGACATGGCATGGCATGACAAGGCATGGCATGGAAAGGAAAGGAATGGCTTGGAAAGACATGGTTTGGCAATGAAAGGCATGACATGATACGGAAAGGAAAGAAAATGCATGGCATTGCATGCCATGGAAAGGTAAGGCATGGCATGTCAAGGAAAGGCGATTCATTGCATGGAAATGAAAGGCATGGCATGGCATGGCATGGTATGGAAATGCAAGGCATGGCATGGAATGGCATGGCATGGCATGGCATGGCAAGGCAAGGAAAGGCATGGTAAGGCATTGCATGCAAGGCATGTCATGGCATTCCATGACATGGTATGGAAAGTGTTGAGACCCGAAATTGACATCCCCATTACCCTATTATACTCTTCACCTATACCTTTTTAGCCTACCTAAAGCTTGAGTGAATGACAAGAACGCTACCATTTTCCAGTAATAAGGTCATAAGGTAAATTATGGTTAATTCATGCATTTTGTGGTTTATTGAGCTAGGGAATTAATATTTTATGTACTAATGCTTTGATTTGTCATATATAAATCTTTGACCTCTAGATGTCCAGTGTTCCTGTACCAGCTCAGCTATCTGGTACCTGCGCACCAAGACTGTTGTTGTCTAAATCCAATACCAAGCGCATTTAGTACTAAAATAGCATCTGTTGTGATCCAGTACCAACACGCACGGTTATGATCCGGTACCAACGGCCACGCACTGTCATGGTTCGGTGCCACCTTTTGCACACTGTCATGATCTGGTACCATCTACCTGTTACGATCCAATACTAATATGGAAGAGCCTAATGCACTAACTTAAGTGCCAGATCTCGCCTAAGTCAATTGGTGGACGTCTATTTGCCTTAGCAAGGCTATGATAAGAATAGTTTGTTGATTTCCTCATCCTCATGCACTTCGTGTCATGAGGATGAAGCTAAAGATGTAACCAAATGATTGAACTTAACAACTGATTGATTTGCAAATCACTTCACCTCCTTTTGTTTCACGATTCAGACTATTAAATAGTCATGGAAAGGATGGTAGAAGAGGAGGAGAGTTAGCATATTACCAATATGTAAAGCAGCGAATGATAGTACAGAAAATATCTTGAGTGAAGATTAATAGAATTTGATTTATCTCCATATTCTGATTATCTATGCTTGAGCATGTGTTGAGTTGTTAACGAGAGCTATGATTTTATGTTTTGAAATGTGAGTGAGAGTAATGTGTGTGTCAAAAGCAAGCTTCATGTAGGCTTCAGTAGCTGACCTATTGAATCGACAAGGGCCCACCGCCCAACAAAGGTCAGCCTCTTCGTAGATTAGCATTAGCATTTGTTTTCAGTAGTACAAACATTAAATTAGCTACAGATTTAACTCTGTTAGATGATAGCAGTACATCTTAGATTAAGATTTCCATTATATCATTGCTTAGAGATCTTTAATTGATCTATTTTTTCATATGCTCTGTTTCTGTTCTCATGAATTTGATTTCCTTGAGTGATCATAGATGTTGGCAGCAATAGTCAAAACTATTTGGATAAGAACTAGTGAAGTTCATTGTGAACCATAGCAAAACCAACATATTGACTATTGAACTACCCATGCTATGCTTTGATGATTGATGTGTGATTTCCCTTCAGAAGTGTGGATTGCATAGTTAGTTTTATGGGTCAGATAGCAGAGTTGATCTGTCAAACCAATTCCATCTCATACTTGCATGTGCCATAATGGAATGGATAGCCTCTTTGTGAAAGACAACCAAAGTGCATTGCAATTTGCTATTTTGATTTGTTTCCAGCATACATAATCTAGTTTAATTATATACTCGTGACATTAGAAATTACCTTTCTTACTGGTGTCTTGTAACTCTGTTGATTACAAATCTCGGATTGATAATTAATGAGTGCATTATACTAAACATATAAGTAGCACAACATTTTGGTGCCGTTGTCGGGGAGTTGCAAACGGTAGGAAGTGTTTTTTAGCTTAGATTGTTTGCATAAATTTTAATGTTTTTAAAAGGCTGCTTGAGGGAGGAGGATAAAACGTTTAAGACGTCAGTGAAGAGCCACGTGACCACTAGAGTGGGGTTCTCCGAAGCCAGGTTGCCTTCTTACCTTCTATATAGAATTAGGATTTCAATTCAGCTAAAGAATCAAATTTCCATTTTATGCATAGATATAGAGATAACAAGGATATATTTGTAAGGTCCAAAGATTAAAAAACAAACACCCCCACTAATCCAACTGAAACTGGTGCAGGAAAAATTCTACCAACAGAAAATTCAAGGGGAGCCAGCGAGGCTCCAGAAGGAGAACCTAAAATGAAAGAATCAGTATTGGGACAGGCAGAACGTGAGTCTATTGAACATTTAGGAGACACAGAAAATCAAGTTTTTGAACCATCCATCAGTAGAATGGCAGAAGAAGAAGGAAATGCAGCTACAGAGACTGAGACCTTTGGGTTTCCAATCTTGGATATCTCCATAAATGTCAGCATGAAGAATATCCCACTATCATCGGTACCTACTTTCAGTGGTATGTCAACTGAAGATCCAGATTTATTTTTATTTGAGTTTGACATATTATGTAGAAGATATAACTACTCAGACGATGCCCAAAAACTTAATCTCTTTTCTGCTACAATGAAAGATTCATCCTTAAGATGGTTCATGAGCTTAGGATAAAATACAATCCTCTCTTGGGATCAAATGAAAGACACATTTGTACGAAAATACCAAGACTATTGTAAGGATAATGTTAAAAATGACATTTTTAAAATGCAGCAAACAGAAGTTGAAAGTCTTGAAGACTACTTAGAAAGGTTCTTATACAACTATCAAAAGTCAAAACTATTCACCACAAACCCAGTTGTAGTAAGAACTGTATTCTTGAAAGGTCTTAGGGATGATTGCATAGAAGTTTTAAACTTGTTGAGTTCAGGAGATGTACACCAAAAACCTTTTTTAGAAATTGCAGATTACTGTAGGAGATACTCAAGAGGACAAGCTAAAATAGGCAAAGGACCAAGAGATCCTTTTAGCGGAAATACAAAACAAAGTTTAGGGACTGTCACCAGAACTGAGTTAGGAAACTTATTGGAGAAATTTAAAACAGACATCTTGAGCACAATAAGTAACTAGTTAGATACTCTGAAACTGAAAAAGAAACAAGAAGAAGATGCTCTAGCAATATTTTGTCATAGATGTCGAAATAAGCACAACAACGAGAAAGAATGCCCATTAAATTTCATAGAAATCTGTGTTTTGTGTACACTAGAACACCCCACATCTGAGTGTCCAACCTTGCTTGAACTACAAGCCATGTATAGGGGAGGAGGAGTCTCACAAGAACAACCATACCCTTCTAGAAGACCTTGGAGAGCCCAAAATCCCAATACATTTTATGATCCTAATACACAATATCAACAACAACAATGGGGTCCTTCCCCAATGACCTATCCACAATGAACACCTCAGCAAACTCAACCTTGGCAACAAGGTTGGAGGGGACCTATGTATGGAAATCCCTCTTACCCTACATATCCACAGTACCCTGCAAACATTTCCCAATTACTACCTGGATTCAACCCACCACATATGCAAGATTTACTCCCACCTCCTATACAACAGCAATTTACAACCCCCTTGAATCCTAATCAGCAGCAGCAAGTATCTATAAATGCCAATCAACAACCACAAAACCAAGCCACCCACAATCCCCCGAGACCAACAACAATCCCTACCCAACCAATCCCTAACCCCAATAATCGACCCACCCAAACTGTTCATAATACAGAAGTTCAAACCTTTCCCACCTATAAAATTCAACTACGATCAAGGAAAGTTGTAAACCAATCAGATCTGCAGTAATAATTCAAGAAGAAAATGATAATCATTCTGAGGAAGAAAAAACTCAAACCACCCCTGCAGAAGAAGAGTCCTCTCCTCCTATCCCAATCACTTCTCAATCTGTACAAGTACCCCAACAAATTAATCTCCCACCTTACCCCGAAATACTATTAGTGAAGAAACCCGACCCACCCTTGCACAAAGATATAGAAGATGAATTACGAAATGTGTGCATAAAAATACCTATGCTACAAGCTATTAAGGATATCCCTATATACGCCAAAATTATAAGGGGTCTTTACATTAAGAAACTAGGAAGGAAGAAGAAGGAACCTCCTCTTGTTCAGGTAGTGGGACAATTATCTGAATTTATTTCTGAAATGCCATACAAATATAATGACCCTGGAAACACAGTTGTCACTATTGAAATTAATGGTATTTCTCTACCAAACACACTCATTGATTTGGGTGAAGTTATTAATGTAATGCCTTTTGACACTATGAAAAATCTCCAAATCAACCAGTTAAGACCAACACAGACCATGATCGAGTTGGCAGATAAGTCAGTCATTAGCCCTGCAGGAAGTCTAGATGATGTCACAGTCACCGTAGCTTCTTGGGAATATCCAGTAGACTTTTTAGTCATCTATTCTAAATCATCCTCCAAACTAGGAC
Source organism: Picea sitchensis (assembly GCA_010110895.2). Taxonomy (NCBI): domain Eukaryota; kingdom Viridiplantae; phylum Streptophyta; class Pinopsida; order Pinales; family Pinaceae; genus Picea; species Picea sitchensis. The sequence continues at coordinate 53,496 of SNQJ01S0075608.1, forward strand.
ACCCTGTGGTTCTCGGCCACCCTTGGCTGTCCATAGAAGATGCCTTTATCAACTGTCGGTCTGGTGAGATGACTATATCCAATGGCACACATAGCCAAAAACTTGTTCTCTTCCCTCCTGCCCAACCAGCACATGAAATACCTATTTGGTTAGAAAACCCTTATGGAGAGGAAGATTGCATCAAACCTCTGTTAACACTTGAACAAGTAAGAGGAATACAAGAAAAATCAGATGAACAAGTCTTAAGCTTATTTTTGGCTGACACAAATTGCATTGAATACCCAAGGTCTTTTGCAGAATTGTCACATATTTTTAGTTCTGAATTTCAACAAACTTGGCACCCTGATATCACTCAATTATACACTTTATCACTAGCCTCCTCAGATAAGGAAGAAACTACTCAACTCTAGCCCACGAAAACCCTTGTATATCAACTCTAGTTTGGAACCAGAACAAAAGACACAAGTGATTGAAATGCTCCAAAGACAATTTGATGCCTTTGCATGGGATTATGAAGACATGAAAGGCATTCACCCTAACACATGCACACATCATATCTACACTAATGATCAAATCAGACCAGTCAGACAGCCTCAGCGAAGGATGAATCCAACCCTTAAAGATATTGTAAAAGAGGAATTGCAAAAACTCCTCTGAGCCAATCTCATATACCCCATTTCAGATAGTCAATGGGTATCTCCACTTGTCATAGTTCCCAAGAAACATGGTAAGTGGAGGATATGTGTAGA
>SNQJ01S0075608.1:58359-68631 GCA_010110895.2 Picea sitchensis
TAATGTGCATAAAAGTTTATTTTTCCTTCAGACAAATCTTTAAAAGACATACAAAAGAAGAGTATATGCCTTCCAACCCAATACCATACCACCCTGTAAAAAGGTTTTCAGATGAGCCTCCCCTGTCACCATGCAAAGCACTCTTTAATACAAACCAAAATAGGTGACTATGGACAAGAATCCTCTGATGGAAAAAGGGTTTAAGAGACTAACTCGTCGGGATACTGAACAAGTATGCTAGCAGCGGGTATCGGTCTGTGGTATGACTAGGAAAACCTATCAGGGTATTGAACAGGCCTATTGGCAATGGGGCATTCTGCCTGGGGAAGGCACCTCTCACTAATTATCACAACTACCCCACCGGAGTACTGAACAGGTTTGCAGACAGTGGGTTCTGGTTGAAAAATGTCTCATCTATACTTGTCTGATTGAAAAATCCACTTTTTACCATCTAAAACAAAAAGAGTAAAGGTCATTATTGGCTTTCATGAGATACAAACTCCAGATTAATCAGTAACATAATGTCCATTTGATAATCACCCTAAGTCAACTTACCGGTCTGACATCTAAACCCTACACTATCTAAGAAGTAAACTTCTTAAGAGTGGAGCCCTAACTAGGGAGCCTAATATACTCATATTGTGAAATTTATCTATAACATCCAATGATAGTAAAACTCTGAAGCAAGTTAGGTAGGATCTATTCTTCTGGAAAACATATATGTATTCCCCCGTTTCACTGTTGAATGCTACCTCTATCAATAATCCATTAAAATAAGGGCAATCTTATTTTTTGGCATGAGATTATATGATAGGTGATAAACTGTACTTCTAAAATTTGGTTTCTTTTTGCTCTTATCGTCTTTTCTCCATTATGATATAAAATGATTGAATCTTCTTGCATACAGATATACAACATCATTGGCATGGGGGAAGGTCAAAGAGCCCCTTCAGAACTCTTTTCCAAACTCATATAATCCACCTACAGAACCAAATACAAAGAAGATAAGAACAGAATAACAGAAGTACAGGACATTCTCGTACCAAGTTTTCAAGAAGCTTTAGTCTAAAAGGATGAATTCTGACAATTTACAAGCAGTCACACATGCTATGGGTATCGATCATACAAAGGTGAAAGCAAAGGTAACATGGTATTTATTTTCCTATGCTCATAAAACTACAATAAGTATGAAAAGATATACTAGATCTTATGACATTAGTATTAAACCCATGCGCCTATCCCTCATACCCATATGCCTAAACCTAATTAATCCTCTCATAGCTCTTGAACATGGTTAAAGGAAAAAAAAAAAATCATATCAAAATATGAAGCATGCATAGCAATGATAAGCCACAAATATATTTCATCCTTAAACAATTCACAAACCCATCTTATATCATGAACCACGATCCAACATTAATTTCACCTCCTGAAAGTCTAATCACCTATTCCAAATTGATGCCCTGACACTCAACGTCTTGTCCTCATCATTACAGTAACGGGTAGAAATTAAATGGCTTATCCGGTGGTGAAGCCATCCAGATAAGCCTCATTTGGTCATAATTTTTCCTTGCATCACCCTTACTTAAACTTACCATTCACAACACCATCACCATATTTCCCTTTGTCGTGAGATTTTCTTCAGTCCGAGCCTACTCCTTTCTGGTACCAAACCCTTCATCAATTAACTAAACCCTTGTGCTATAGCCCGATCCTTTTCTCAACTTATAACGATGGTCGTTACTAGACACGAACCGGTTTTCCAAATTTAAAGGGAAACCGAGGAGTACCAACTATGTCAAGAAAAATATGTTAGATTGGGGTGGATACCATTTCTGGAAAAATTTACAAGCTGGCACGAGAAGATATATTAGGAATTTATACAGAGTTATGATGGAGAGATTGCACATATAGGCAATCTACAACTGACAATTAATGAAGCAACCTTAAGGGAGGTTATGGGACTGCCTAGCAGAGGAGACAAATACTTCAAAGGTGTAGGAATTAAAAAAGAGATGTGCCAACAATTCTTGAAGGCAGATCATCAGCACCCTAACTGGAAGGGGATCCCTAGGAACTACATCAAAGAGAAATACCATCCAATGATTACCAGTCTTCAACGATTTGTCACCTGTGAAGGTCGTGACCTTCATATATCATCTTAGGCTTGTATTGCATTTTGAAGGAGGCCCTGAAATCAATTTTCCATATTTTCTAGGGATGAGTTTGAACAAAATGGTAAGAGGTGTTAAATCCATCTCCAAAACAAAGAAGATGAGCATCTACCACCAAGGTCTCATTAAAATGCTAGTTTTACATGAGCTTAGGAAACAGAGGATTAGTTGGAAAACCCTTATCACACAACACCTTCCCACAGAAAACAAATCTATGGAGGAAACCTAGCATGGTCCAAAGAAAAGTAAGGAACCCCAAGAGAAAAAGAAAAAGAAGGATAAGACAACTCCACCATCATCTAGGGTAGTGAGCCAACATGAAAAAGCAGGGTCCTCTTCCACAGTCAACAAATTTTCTAAAATCTCTGAATCAAAAGGTAAAAACAAATTAGTAGAGGAGACTTCAACGGTGGCAGTTGAGAAAGAGGACCATCAGAAAATGATGAAGAAAGGGAAGCATAGCTCAGAAAATAAAAGTAAACAGCATGTGGCACAACCCCCTGTCACCATTTCACAATTAAAAAAGAAGAAAAGGAAGCCTGTGAGCATCCCTGATCCGGTACCTCCTTGTAAAAGAACCACGAGGAGCATGGCAAAGAAGGGAAAAACAATAGTCAGCCCTCATACACAGGAAGATCCAATCAACCTTACCTCCCCTTCTGAGGATTTACCAATCCAAGATGACATCCCTAGTCTGACCGAGGAGTAAGCCACTATTACTTTATGTGGGATGAGGGAGGAAGTCGAGGAAAGGGAATGCATCCAGCTAGCAATGGTGGAAACAACAAAGGATTTAACAAAAAAAAAATGAAGAAAAATATTGGGGAATTGAAAAAGCAAAATCAAGAACTCCAACAGGAAGTGAAGGAATACCAACTCCTGGATAGGTATATCAAAAAGGAAAATGAGTAGTTGAAGGCAACCAGCGAAAAAATTCAAGATGACCATGAAGAGACCTCTAACAAGCTCAAGAAGGTATTACGACTCATACAATACATTAGGGTCATCAAAAGGGAGCTAAAAGAAGAGGCCTTAGCCATCAAAATCATTGACCCACCAAAGTAAAGAACACAGTCTCCAGTTTTGAAAAATTTTGGGTTTTTTTTTCAGTTGCATGAGGACATGCAATGGTTTTGGCATGGGGGAATGTTGAGACCCAAAATTGACATCCCCATTACCCTATTATACTCTTCACCTATACCTTTTTGGCCTACCTAAAGCTTGAGTGAATGACAAGAACGCTACCATTTCCCAGTAATAAGGTCATAAGGTAAAGTATGGTTAATTCATGCATTTTGTGGTTTATTGAGCTAGGGAATTAATATTTCATGTACTAATGCTTCAATTTGTCATATATAAATCTTTGACCTCTAGATGTCTAGTGTTCATGTACCAGATTAGCTATCTGGTACCTGCACACCAAGACTGCTACTGTCTGAATCCAGTATCAAGTGCATCCGGTACTAAAATAGCATCTGTTGTGATCTGGTACCAACATGCACTATTATGATCTGGTACCAACGGCCACGCACTGTCATGCTCCGGTACGACCTTTTGCGCACTTTCATGATCCGGTACCATCTACTTGTTACGATCCGGTACTAATATGGAAGAGCCTAATGCACTAAGTTAGGTGCCATATCTCACCTAAGTCAATTGGTGGACGTTTATTTGCCTTAGCAAGGCTATGNGTTTGTTGATTGCCTCATCCTCATGCACTTCGTGTCATGAGGATGAAGCTAAATATGTAACTGAATGATTGAACTTAACAACTAATTGATTTGCAAATCACTTCGCCTCCTTGTGTTTCACAATTCAGACTATTAAATAGTTGTGGCAAGGATGGCAGAAGAGGAGGAGAGTTAGCATATTACCAATATGTAAAGCAGTGAATGATAGTACAGAACATATCCTGAGTGAAGATTAACAGAATGTCATTTATCTCCATATTACGATTATCTATGCTTGAGCATGAGTTGAGTTGTTAACGAGAGTTATGATTTTATGTTTTGAAATGTGAGTGAGAGTAATGTGTGTGTCAAAAGAAGCTTCCTGTAGACTTCAGTAGCTGACCTGTTGAAGCGGCAAGGGCCCACCTCCCAACAAAGGTCAGCCTCTTCGTAGATTAGCATTAGCATTTGTTTTTAGTAGTACAAACATTAAATTAGCTAAATCTTTAACTCTGTTAGATGATAGCAGTACAGCTTAGATTAAGATTTCCATTATATCATTGCTTAGAGATCTTTAATTGCTCTGTTTTTTCATATGCTTTGTTTTTGTTCTCATGAATTTGATTTCCTTGAGTGATCATAGATGTTGGCAGCAATAGTCAAAACTATTTCGATAAGAACTAGTGAAGTTCATTGTGAACCACAGCAAAACCAACATATTGACTGTTGAACTACCCATGCTATGCTTTGATGATTGATGTGTGATTTCCCTTCAGAAGTGTGGATTGCATAGTTAGTTTTCTGGGTCAGATAGCAGATTTGATCTGTCAAACCAATTCCATCTCATACTTGCATGTGCCATAATTGAATGAATAGCCTCTTCATGAAAGACAACCAAAGTGCATTGCAGTTTGCTATTTTGATTTGTTTTCAGCATACATAATCTAGTTTAATTCTATACTCATAACATTAGAAATTACCTTTCTTACCAGTGTCTTGTAACTCTGTTGATTATGAATCCCAGATTGATAATTAATGAGTGCATTATACTAAACATATAAGTAGCACAACAAAAACTCAAGGCAAGGAAAGGCATGGGATGGCAAGGCAAGGCGTGGCATGGCATGGAAAGGCATGGCAAGGTAAGGCATGGTATGGCATGGCATGAAATTTCATGGAAATACATGGCTTGGAAATCCATGGTAAGGCATGGCATGACAAGGAAAGGCAAGGTGTGGAAATGCATGGCATGAAAGGAAATGAATTGCAAGGAAAGGCATTACATGGACTAACATGGAAATTCAAGCCAAGACATGGCATGGCATGGAATGGAAAGGCATGACATGGCATGGCATGGCAAGGCAAGGAAAGGCATGGAATGGAAAGGCAAGGCAAGGCATATGGCATCGCATAGCAAGGAAAGGAATAGCATGGAATGGAAAGGAAAGGCATGGGATGGAAAGTAAAAGCATGGCATGGCATACCATGACAAGGCAACGCAATGCAAGGCATGGCATGGCAAGTCAAGGCAAGGCAAGGCAAGGCATGGCATGGCATTGCAAGAAAAGGAAAGGCATGGAGGGGCAAGGCATGGCATGGAATGGCATGGAAAGAAAAGGTATGGCAAGGCGAGGCATGGAATGGAAAGTCAAGGCATGGCATGGCATGGCAAGGCAAGGAAATGCAAGACAAGGCATGGCATGGCATGGGAAGACAAGGCATGGCATGTCAAGGCAATGCATGGAATAGCATGGCAAGGAAAGGCAAGGCATGGCATGGCAAGCAATCCATGGAATGGAATTCCATAGCAAGGCAAGGAAAGGTAAGACAATGCTAGGAAATAAATGCAAGGAAAGGAAAGGGAAGCCTAAACATAGTTCCCTAACAACAAAAAAGAACTACAAAATACAAGAATACCATAAAATGAAGCCAAATTTTCAATCATTTGTAAATTTGAAATATTTGTTCAATTATTCCTTTTACACACATATGATCATTCAAGTAGACCATTGGGATCACTTCTAATACTAATGGTCTCCATTAAATTCTCATTCTCAGAGTAAGGAAAGAAGTAGCGTACCTTTGATGAGTTCTTTCATGGCATTGTTTGTAGTTGGAGGTTTGTAACAACAACCAAGTTTTTAAAGTGGTATATAGTTTCACCTAGTCTATAATCTTGAAAAATATAACCACCTTTCTTCTTTGTTCTTCCATCCCGTGTCAGATATTCTCCTTTAATAACCATCAGCCCAATCAAAAATTTAATTCCTTTGGAGTCTTTTACTGGTCGCACGAGGGTCTACCTTTCCTCTAAGCAACATGTCATCCAATAATCAGTGCCCCATTCATTACCTCTTGGGGAAACCACTACGTATATGTTCCCTGCAAAAATAGAGTGACAACACGTGAGTACACTAAATGACCAAAGCATAAAACACTAATGCTAGTTATTCAAAATTTAATAGAAGGTTTCACCGAACCTGGCAGTATGAGATCTAATACATTATTATAATCTGTTGAAATATTTGATTGGTCCTCCTCTAACTGGGATAATTCCATAGTTGTAAATTGACCAATAGGGAGTGATATACGATCCCATCTATCAATTTAGTCTGTGGATTCACAATCATCCCATTCATTACTACTACATGGACCACATAAGCAAGAGAGTTTTTCCGTCCATATTTCAAATATTGCATTATCTGATGTTCGAACTGAATGGAATCCACAATTTCCCTAGATTGTTTTGTGTTCATACCACTATCATTGATATACATCAACCACCTCCGAAAAATATCTATGTACATGTCCTTTCATGTGTGATTCATCTTCACGGGTTCTTGTTCCCTCTCCCATTACTAAAGAAAACCATTCAACAATGGATTTATCATCTCAAATGAGGGAAGTAGTTGTGAACTTCATTTCTTTCCTACGTAACAATATTTTTATGCATGCATCTACTCCATCATTCTCCCCTTTCCCATTCATCGACTCGAAATAGTTCCAAATGTGTGGAACCTTGATTGTTTTTTGCAACATAAACAACCATTTAAATACACGAACATTTTTTAACTGGACTATGCAACCATCTGACCAAATCCAATGTTGATCCATCTGTATGTTCTTAGCCTTAAGGTGATTGTAAAAAAACTGAAAACAATATTGTATGTAGGCTAAGTCATGGCATCGATCAACTCTTATGCATAAGTGATACTCCTTCAATATAACTTTGTTTTCTTCATTATTATCTGGCCCATGCATGTATGTGATATGGACCATTATGATGACCTTCTTTGAGTGACAATATTGGCTTTGAATATCATTTTGCAGTTGAAGAGTATATTTATCTGGAAAATCAATCATTGATAAGACAATACCAATGATACATGTATCTCTTCATATTCTAAAATGCTCGTTCTTCCATCGAGCCACATGGACATGTTGAACATATTGTCATTTCTTTTTGACAAAGTCCTTCATGAATTCACATACTCGTACCTGGGAAGTCACCAATTGTATATTTTTTTTTCCTTCCCTCCATCAATATCATATGAGACATATTTAAATCATTTCAAGGAAACCTCCTTCTTCCCTAATTCATACTCATCGCTTAAATGGATGCACTTTCTCAGTAATGCCATTCCACCGCACCAGGGGCATGTTCCATCTAAGAAATCTTTTTGGTAAAATGTACAACCCTTTTTTGGTAATATGTTGTGAATAAAGTCTCCAGACTCTGAAAACGACAATATAACTTAGCATTCCTACAAAAGGGTGTTATGCAATACATGAAATATGTGTGTGTGTGTGTGTGTGTGTGTGTGTGTGTGTGTGTGTGTGTTTGTCATAATAACCAGAATCAATGTGATATCTACAACAACATGTGTTACGAATTGTGTTTATTCAAATATACCAAGGCTTGCATTTATGGAAAGATATTTTACCCAAGTTAAGTGCACTATGTATAGCCCTGAATCTCAATTACAATTATGTCTGTCTAATGTCAAGAAAGTGTTCAATATGGGGTTCATGGTCCATAGATCCCATTCTCAATTTTAGTACATATTTTTGGTTGGAAGAAGAAGGCCTAATGTTCTCATGCCAAAAATCATGTACTAGTCCCTTAACTACTCCAATTAACTTCATGTTAGAACGAGCTAGCCCACCAGTGAAGACCCAAAAATCTATTGGGCCACCTGTGTCGAGGCTATCTCATCTATTAGAATACTTTCTAAGGGTTTTGATATTTATTTTCATGGGATGAGAGTTTTGTTGGAGAAAACAATGTTTTTTTGTGATCTTGCTAACAATTGATTGTGATAAGACACGTTGAGTTGCATTACGGTCTTTAGAACGAGATTTCTTACCAATTCTTTGAAAAGCATCCACAAGGTTTCTAACAATATGATGACTTTTTTCTAATCTTTTGACTATTTTAATGCCTAAAATTCTCCTAATAACAATAAAACTTCTAGATTTTAACAAAGCCAAAAATAATTGACATTTGATGACATCATATTTTGATTCAAAATATTCTTTAATGATTTTATAAGAATGATAAAAAATAGTATGGTTAGGTAACTTAACTTCAAGTGATGTTACACCACTTTCATCCACCTGAATGCATTTACGAGTTCTTCTTCGCACAATGCTCAATATAGGTAGGGACGATGAACCCCTATTATGGAACTCTTGACCTCCCTACTGTGGAGTTAACAACGTTTCAATTCTTTCCCCTTGAATCACTGTCAGATAAATTATGTGACGAGAGTCGACATTCCCATGACTAGTTTCTGCAACGTTTGATTGTCCAACAAGAGGTTACACCACAGGAACTTCTTCACCAGAATGTTGTGCACCAGTTGCCTCTTTAACTTCATCCTTTGTATAATCAAATCCAAGTAAATCCTCCATCATCTGGTCATCCACAACAACTTGTCTTGATGAGATACTAATTGTACTGGTCTCTACTAAACTATTACACTTTCCTTGTGGTGATGGAGGAGAAACAACAGTGGCATCTATTCTGCTAGAAATTGGATTTCTTTCTTTTGAAAGCCTATGCTTTGACATACGTAACCTTGCATTTTCTCTTTCTTCTTCTACCTTTTCAATGGGTATTTCTTTTCTCAAGCACTTTCTATCTCAATTTCATTGATTCCCCATGTTTAAAGAGAAAATTTGGATTATAAGTACCCCACCACAAATTTGTCTTGGTATTACACAAGAAGACACAACTAACAATTCCAATTCCAAGTGGACAAATGTGTCTTGGTATTACAATAGAAGACACAACTAACAATTCCAATTCCAATTGGATAAATTTGTCTTGGTATTACACAAGAATACACAACTAAAAATTACAATTCCAATTGGAGAAATTTGTCTTGGTATTACGCAAGAAGACACAACTGACAATTCCAATTCCAATTGGACAAATTTGTCTTGGTATTACACAAGAATACACAATTAACAATTCAAATTCCAATTGGAAAAATTTGTCTTGGTATTACACAAGAAGACACAACTAACAATTCCAACTGGATAAATTTGTCTTGGTATTACAAAAGAAGACACAACAAACAATTCCAATTCCACTTAGACAAATTTGTCTTCCAATTCTTCCCACAATTGTCTTGCAATAACAAAAAAATGTCTATGAATTAAACAACAAGACAAAAAGAAAAAAAGCATGTATGTTCTTACTATTTTTTCATGTAGATGTCAAGCTTGTTTGATTTTTTGATATAGATGAGGTTGAAGAGTGTTCTTGGCACATAAAAATTCCCAACATGAACATGCATGCATTCATATAACACATGTGCACTAAAGCATGTGCACGTTCTAGGAACACACATGCATTATGTTGGTCAGGGATGAGTGCCCAACCTCAAGGATTTCAAGTCACAAGAGTGCGTACACGCTCTTAATGCAACAAATATAACATTTATTGTAGATCAAACATCTTTATGAATAAATATGTATAGGGGTTTGGAGACAACTAGGAACTAAGGGCTTAGGATTGAAAGCGTTTTGAAGCATAGAGAAATGGTTAGAGCACCAAGATGTGGGTGCAATGGTTGTGAGGCATTTAACAAAAGGTATATGTGTAGTGAACTTAGGGATAGAGAGTGGAGGGGGTTAAGGGTCGATTATAGGTTATGCCTAGGCTTATATGGAACTAGGGGGGTCTAGGTCATGGTCTAGGTCAAGCTCTAGATCATGGTATAGGTCATGGTCATGGTATAGCTCTAGCTCTATGTCTATGTCATGATATACTTCATGGTCATCATATAGTTCTAGGTCATGGTCTAGGTATTTCCATGTCTAGGTTTTGTTATGTCTAGGTGTTGACATATCTAGGTCAAGGCCATTTCTTGCCTTGCGATGTAGAGAGGGGGGGTGAAGAGAGAGGAAGAAAAAGAGTG
>SNQJ01S0075609.1:22915-45907 GCA_010110895.2 Picea sitchensis
AATCTACATGCCCTCATTTTGTTGTGAAAAATATTTTTATAATCTTTGCTTTAAATATTGTAATTGTTATATATGTGTGTGTGAATATTTAACATTAATGTTAAAGTTGTGTTTCTAATTTATACCTACTTTATTTAGTTTAGATTGAGTAATTTAACATATATGCAAAGAGGTAAATATATAATATTTATGTTAAATTCATGTTTCTAATTTGTGCATTTTTTTCTAATTTAAACGAATAAATCTTCAATTAAATTATAAATAATTATGCACATATTTTATGGTCACCTTCGTTAAAAGCATTTTCCTAATTTAAAATGATTAAATATTTAATAAGATTATAAATAATTATGTGCATATGTTATGGTCACCTCCATTAAACCCATAGCTTGTTATTTCATTCATTTCTATAACTTCTTTAGGGTTTTATCTTGTCTCTTCATTTAATATGTAGTTTCTTGAGTTAATTTACCTTAAATCCTCATCTTCAAATTTATAATTTGATTTTTTGAAATCACATGTTGAACTCTTTTATCCACTTGATCCACAATTCATGTCATTTAGATTTAGAAGAAGTATCTAACCACTTAGGAACTATTGATAAATATTTTATATAGTCTCTAATATACCATGATTTTTATGTAGCTAATGAATGGATTCATGCTACCACATGTAGCGTGAGGGTAGGGATGAAAGACAACCTAAGAATACACACTAATAAAGGGGAAAGAGAGGAGAGTGCCGACCTTTTGTTTTAGGGTCAAACCAAGAACCCTAGGGTAAGAAAAAAGAGATTGAAAACAAGAGGGTGAACTACTAGATTGATTTGGACCTTGAGATATTATTACTGATAAACTAGTGCTATAGGAAATTAAGGTAATTGAATTAAGTTTTAGATTAGGTATTACCAATAGATTAGCAATGGGAAACAAACCAACTAACTATGGTTAATTAACTGAAGATTCCTTCAAGAGATAAAAACCCTCTCATATCTTGTTCTTGTAAAAGATGAAGCTCCTATGCTAAAGCGAAGATTTGTGATAGTCCTACAAGAGTGATCTACATCCTAGTATGGCCTTCATAATCAAATCCAAATTCTTGTAAGATAAGACTCTCTCTCTCTCTCTCTCTCTCTCTCTCTNATATATATATATATCACACTAGATCTACTCTTGTAAAGATAAATTAATTAAGTATCAAGAATAGATAGATTTGGTTCCCTGAGAAAATATGATACCTCCTTTAGAATCTCCCTTGAGGTTTTAGAGTTGAAACTTACAATGTAATAGTAGATCTATGACGATGAATATTCCCTAGGATGAGTCCATCAAAATTTCAAGAATGGAATAAAGATAACCAAAGGAGTCCCTGTAGAGGTGTTGGAGATGATAGGTTAAAAAGACTAGGGGCTTAAGGAAGGAGATTAATGATTAACCCAAGTGATACCTAAAAATTAGGATTTTCCAAAGAAAAACTATTCAACCTTAGATGTGTTGAAGATACCTTACAAAGAGGAATAGAAGGGTATTTGTAGCAAAGGAACAACCTCAAGGTGTGAGATAATGTTTGATGGATTGAAAACCGTCATACCACACCTATAGGTTGCATATTGTGGGTTTGGTAATAACAATACCATAGGTATCTAGACCCAAAAAAAGTCTACGTTACATGACTTGTGGATTCATAGTTGTTGTTTATGGGTAAATTGGTAGATGCGGACATGAACTAATCCCCCTAGATCCACCTGGATCTATAACAAACCGAGACGGAACAAGATAATTTCCCTAGGTTACAATCATCGAATTTAACTACCAAAGAAGGAATAGATAACATACCTTATGAATCGCTTCTTTATGTCTTTGTTGATCCTGGTTTACTCCGATGCTCCTATGAACTCAGATCTGCAATAATACAAATCCACCAACGTGAAAGAAGTAATAGTGAAATTCAATGATAACCCAAACATGTGATCAAGGAATCATGTAATAAAACATCAATCATTTTATGGGAAAGAGACGTGTCACCGTATTATATTAATGAAAGTTAGAAGATACAACTGAATCGCCTTGATGTCACAAGTTCCCTTTTAGTGGCCCTTTGTTCTGACACACACATACATTTGCTCCGACATTTGCATGAATATTTTTCACAAAATCTTGATGGATGAATAGAAACCTCAAGCATCACTTGAAATAGGATTCTCCACATAGTCTTCAGCCTATTCTTTCATTGATTTCTCATGCTTCCTTATGCTTGTGCCTCTAACCTTTTCCATGAGAAGCCCATCCTTATATAGGAGGAACTGAAGTGGTTGAAGAGATGAGGATGATCCCATCAAATTAGAGAAGTCAGTAGGATTGTAACCATATGGACGCCACCTCACATTTCTAGAAGATTCCACTTCTATAAACTGCTAGAACTTCTTTCCTCATTTAGTTTTAAAGTGTCGCCGTGACCTGCCTATAGAGAAGCCTGCGGAAATCCTATGGGCTGGCTATAATTCAGCCTGCAAAAATCAGGGGTTTCCGCACTGTGTAAAGAGAGCAGCCTACGACGACCTTCCAAAAATGCCTCTTGCAAGGGTGGAAAAATGTTCCTTTCTCAGACAAAAGATTATATTGGGAACCTGAACACATGCTTATGTAATCATCATTAGGGTGACCAAAATAATGTGTAAAAGAATGCCCCCCAAAGCATGAAGCTAGAACTCGAGATAGCCGAAATACTTTGTAAAATAAGTGCATATGTGTCAAGAACTAGGGGCACACCAATTGGGAACCTGCAAACAATCAAGCATCTATACAATATAACACCATGTCTGAAATGTGCATTCCCATGTCCAGACCACAAATGATTGAAATCATAAACATAGGTCATGACCACCAATTATACAACATGGATCCATGTCACCAAGATTTAGCATAGCCACTAAGAATACACTGTGGATCCATGCATTGAGAACTCAAGTTTGAACATAGCCACGAGACATACAAGGTGGATCTATGTGTCAAAGAAAATCACAAATACTCCATCGCAACCTGGACCAAAAATGATGAAGTCCAGGGTCTTTAATCCATCGTCTGTTAGTATGATTCTAGTCACGCGATTACAGATGTTGAAGTCGAACGTGAATAGAAACCACTTGGTTACCAGTCATAAATGAAAACCGTTAACAAGTGTGAGGGAAGTCACCATTGATGCCAATGACTCTCAAGGTACTCCAGTACAATCTAACAAGTGTGAATAAATGAATCGAAGTCGAACACTTGATAGAATCTCTCGATCAGGGATCGATGATGTGGATCCACTGTCGAAAGCGAAGAAACCTGCCATTGAGGAATGAAGGCTCTAAGGTACTAAATAATCTCTAAGTATTTTTCCTGGATAATGAGATGAAGTCAACAGGAAAAGACTCATCACAGGAGGGCCTTGATGTATCCCCAATCAATGACACGAAATAGGATTCTCCAGACAGTCTTCAACCTATTCTTTCATTGATTTCTCATGCTTCCTTATGCTTGTGCCTATAACCTTTTCCATGAGAAGCCTATCCTTATATAGGAGGAACTGAAGTGGTTAAAGAGATGAGAATGATCCCATCAAATCAGAGAAGTCAGTAGGATTGTAACCATACGGACACCACCTCACATTTCTAGAAGATTCCACTTCTAGAAACTGTTAGAACTTCTTTCCTCTTTTAGTTTTAAGGTGTCGCCACGACCTACCTATAGAGAAGCCTGCGGAAATCCCGTGGGATGGCTATAATTCAGCCTATGGAAATCAGGGGTTTCTGCACTGCGTAAAGAGAGCAGCCTGCGACAGCCTTCCAAAAATGCCTCTTGCAATGTTGGAAAAAGGTTCCTTTCTCAAACAAAAGATTATGTTGGGAACTTGAACACATGCTTATGTAATCATCATCAGGGTGACCAAAATAATGTGTAACAGAATGCCCCCCAAAGCATGAATCTATAACTCGAGATAGCTGAAATACTTTGTAAAATAAGTGCGTATGTGTCAAGAACTAGGGGCACACCAATCACGAACCTGCAAACAATCAAGCATCTATACAATATCACACCATGTATGAAATGGGCATTCCCATGTCCAGACCACAAACGATTGAAATCATAAATGTAGGTCATGGCCACCAATTATACAACGTGGATCCATGTCACCAAGATTTAGCATAGCCACTAAGAATACACTGTGGATCCATGCATTGAGAACTCAAGTTTGAACATAGCCACGAGACATACAAGGTGGATCTATGTGTCAAAGCAAATAAAAAATACTCCATCGCAACCTGGACCAAAAATGATGAAGTCCAGGGTCTTCAATCCATCATCCATTAGTACGATTCTAGTCACACGATTACAGATGTTGAAGTCAAGCATGAATAGAAACCACTTGATTACCAGTCATTAATGAAAATTGTTAACAAGCGTGAGGGAAGTCACCATTGATGCCAATGACTCCCAAGGTACTCCAGTACAATCTAACAAGTGTGAATAAATGATTCAAATTTGAACACTTGACAGAATCTATCGATTAGGGAATGATGATGTGGATCCATTGTAGAAAGCGAAGAAACCTGCCATTGAGGCATGCAGGCTCTAAGGTACTAAATAATCTCTAAGTCTTTTTCCTGGATAATGAGATGAAGAATATAGGAAAAGACTCGTCACAGGAGGGCCTTGATGTATCCCCCATCAATGACACGAAATAAGTAACGGATTTAGGGTAGAGAAAAATACATGTGACTGAGACTGACACTAGGAAGGCCGACATGGTGAGACTTGATAGAAGGTTTCAGTTGAACTTCTCTTGAACATATGAATGACATGACAATGAGCTTAGCAGTATTGACCCAAAGAACACCCAATATGTGAACTTGTAAAAGGGTAGACAAGAGACAAATGGATTACCCAACCCAAATTCAAATGGCAAAGAGGGGTGTCATGTTCAAGAGCAATGCTTACTGCCATTAATACAGATACAGAGACACATTCCTTTCCCAAATTTTCTCCCACCATTTCTGGAAAGTACTTCTTTATTTTTACACAAGATTCAGGAGGTTAACATATGCTTGTCAATTTAATCTCATCCTTTGGACGAGTCCCTCAGATTATATTTAGCGAACCCTAAGAAGGAGTGGTTAAGTCCTGTATGGGTCTGTCAATGTTTGTTTAATGAGTCCAAAGATAGAAAACTCGAGGGTTTTTCATGTTTATAGAGTCTAGAAAAACACTTAAAGAGAACTCTCTCAGTTCCTTTTTCGTAAAATAGTTCGACAGGAACGAAAAAGTGATAAACTATCGCCCATAAAATGTTTTCTTCAAATACTTTTACAAGCGTGAAAAGAACAAGGTCGCTCAGCGATCTTTTCATTTTTTAAGGAGCATGAAAAGAGCTTAAAGAGGTCTCCATAGGTTTCGTTATTTTTGTGTTACCACGACGAGTACGAAAAGATGACAAAAGTATACTTGGTTATGTTCTCATCGTTTTTCGAGCACGAGAACGAACAAAGACTAAGCTCGAGGTTTTTTCTAAAAACCCTAAAAAGTAATTGTACATGCGACCAAAATGAATCCAAAAAACATTGATACTTTGTTGTCCAAGGTCCTAAATTTTTCCTGCAAGGAAAAAAAGACTTACAAGACCTTTAGAGTTAATGGGTTTTTGACTAAAATGTATTTATATAAAATAAAATATTAGAAAAATGATAAAAAGGTGATAAATAGAGGCAAAAGGCCTTTTTTCACCATTCATTTTCACTTAGTCAAAAACTTACCAAAAACCCTTGTTTTTTACCTCAAACTTCCGTGACGGATTATGGATGATACAAGGGATCATTCAACAAACGGATTGCGCAAAAGAGGTAAGCATCTCATCTTCTATCTTTTCAACGGAGTAATTTATTTTTTAATGGTAAAAAATCAAGATTTTTTGATGATTTGGGACTGCTAGTCGTGCATTGGGGCCACCGCGAGTGGCCTATAATGGGCCCTCCAGAAATCAACGATTTCCACAGGTGAGTTCAGATGCACACGCAAAAATTCCACACTGTTCTTGAAGTTCGATCACAGCGACCGGAAAAACTAAAATAAAAAGTGAATGTTGACTCAACAAAAATCCCAAAAAATGTTGAAAAAGTGTGCTAAAGATCTTCTTTGTTTCCCATGCAGGTGTTGGCTTGCAAAGATGTTGGAATGGAGAGAGCACGAGAATGAAGAAGATGATATCATGGCTTTAAATGATCCGAGGACCGTGAATGCACTCCGAAAATGCGGTCTATTAAAATTCTTCAAAGTTCATGGCATGAGAGCCCAACGAAGATTATTAGAATATCTGGTTCATATGTGGGATTCTGAACAACAAGTGTTCCACGTGGGTGTTCATGTCCTCTCTTTGGATATTGAGGATATTTATTTCTTGATGGGTTTGTCATGTCGTGGGGCACGCGTGACTCTGACAGGTGGTCGAGGAGGTGGATTTCCCATGAGTAAGTATATTCGTGAGCATTGTGATCTTGATGCCGAAAGACGTAAAGGAAAAGTAGCAATCTGAGGTGTGAGATATTTGACTCTCAAAACTATCCTTTTTACCATTGCTTAGATGGCAAGGAGTGCCTTGCCACACATGGTGCTCTAAAGTTACTTTCAATATGCTATTGAATGCTTGGAGCCTCGAGTATTCAATTGGTGTGACGGTGTATTACGCAACATGAAAACCCAACTCACGAAAAGCAAGAATGGGGACCTAAAATAGTTCGGTTATGGGTCCATTTTAGTATCTTTCTTCCTAGAAAGAGTTCCACACCTACACCTGCAGGTGGAATAGGGGATACCAGCCCTGAGAGACCCACAGATGAAAAGATGGTGTGACTTGATGACACGACATGTAGCGGGCCAGATCGTGAAGTATGATGATGCATTCTTCAATTGGTTGGGACCACAAATCCTAATGATTGATGATTACACTTATGCTGGTCTAGACTTTTGGGGTGATCCAGATTTGGTTCTCCCTGAGGGATCTCAATGGGGAGATCTAGATAAGAAAGGCATTTGTTTTTTTTTTACAATGTTTTTAGGAATTTTAAAATATTTAATGTTTTTGTGTTTCTGATCAAAAGACTAATAAAACATTTTCGATCATGCAAATGTAGGGCCACATCGACCCCCGAGCTCCTCTCCTATTCAGAGGCGAGGAGAGGCACGTGTTGTAGCTGGATGGGATGCTGAGGATTATGAAGCGATAGAGAACAACCTGGAAGGCTTAACGGTAGACATCCCTGACATGTCCATCAAGGAGATCCCAAGGCATTATCAACGCCATACTGTAGGCGTATCCAGATCCCTTAGTCGGTTACTATGTAGGGTAGTGAGAGTAGTAGTATGCTATCGAGAGAGGCATCCATGATGAAATTTTTTAGGGGCCATGGGCTCTATATTTTGATATTTTGATCTTCAGATGAAAACTCTTTTTGTAAACATTATATCATTTTATATATACATATGAGGCTTTTACCGGTTTACTCTGTTTTTTGTACAATATGCGAAATGTGATTGGAATTACAAATGTCTCAAATGTCTGTCTAACACATAATTATCTAGAGCATCAGTTAATGTATTTAGACATCTAGGAATGTGTTTATATTCAATATAATGAAATTACGTTCCAAGAGGCGGATCCGTAAATATACTCATAATATAGTAGGGCTTCGGATAGTATAGACATTGTTTAACTGTAGTACTACTAGCTGCGAATCAAGTCGTATAATGAAGTGACGAATCCTAAGAGAAATAGCGCTAGTCAATAATTCAATGACCGTGCTATATTCTGCGATATAGTTGGTCGCTTGACTGAGACAAACACCTTGTAGAAAAATAAGTTCAATTGAGGGTGCATAGATTTCCCAAGCAGCAGAAGCTAAATTCTGGGTGCTACGGCTAGCACCATCAACGAAGCCAATATAAGGTAGGGAAAACACTAACATCTGGAGACCAAACACAATACAGGGTAAGTAGCCAGTGGTAAAATTCAAAAAGCAAAAACAAACTAAAGTAACACACAAGAGTATGATGCAGTAAAAATACAAGTGCTTATGCAGAGATAGGCTAAGCGTAGTAAGTAAATCCCATTTCTGGGTTCACTCAAAGGGGTACCATCATAATCCACTAACTCGTATGCTCCCTTCTCCAACACTCTTTTAACAATATAAGGGCCTCGCCACATAGCCTCAAATTTTTCGGCTCCTAGCAAATCGCGATCTTGTTCATAGAAGAGAACTAGATCACCTTCAGAAAATACGTGTGGCTTTCACATGTTTCTTCTGGGTTTCAATAACTAGGGTGGCATTGCAACAGGTTTCGTCCAATTGAATAAGAAACAATAGACATTCCTCCTCAGCGGAGGTGTTTGGGAGAAGTGTGACAGCTAGTTTTAATGATGGAATTTCACATTCAATCGGTAGAACAACTTCTAAACCATACACTAATTAGAAGGGTGTAAACCCTACGGCTGACTTCACAGATGTCTGATAGGCCCACAATGTTGAGAACAACATCATGTGCCAACTCATTTTGTGAATTCTGATAATCCGTTGAAGCATGGTAATAAGAACTTTGTTTATTGCTTCGACTTGGTCATTGGCCTGTGGATAGTAAGGGATTGAGTTTTTATGTCGAAGACCCAACTTTTCTGTGAGCTCAAACATCATAAAGTTTTGAAAGTGGCTACCGTGATCGGTGAAGATAGCCCGTGGGATTCCAAATCATGTAATAATGTGATTGAAGATGAAAAGAGCTACAGTTTTTCCCGTGTTGTCAAATGTAGGCATCGCCTCAGCCCACTTTGTGAAATAATCTACGGCTACAATAATGAATAATGTACCCATGCCCCCCGAACGAGTGAGGGTTACATGTCATGAAATTGATGCCCCATTTAGCGAAGGGTCCAATGGAAATAACAGGATGTAAAGCAGCAAGGTGAAATCTTATTTTTTTGTTGTATGTTTGGCAAGCATGGCATTTTTGAATGGCAGTAATACAATCTTTAAATAAAGAAGGCCAAAAATATCTGGTGTGTAAGATCTTCTGGGCAGTATCATACACAGACATGTGACCACCACATGCTCCAGAGTGGCAGTCATTGAGAGCTTTCTCAACTTCATCATAGGCGAGACAGCATAGAAAAACAGAGTCAACCCCACGGCGATAAAGAGTGTCATCGAAGATGATGTACTGATGGGCTTGATAGCATATTCGACGATAGTTAGTGATAGACAAATTGGGCTGGAAAGTCTGAGTTTGGAGATAGACAATGATATCTCCATACCAAAGGTCGTAAGAACTGATCAGAAAAAGAGACTCATTGGGTAAAGAGTCCATATCAGTTCAGCAAACACCAAGGATTTCTTAGATTTATCACGTTTGAATCCCAAGTCAAACTCCTGGAGTGTGACTATCCATTTGGAGTATTTCCCCCCCAGCAGCTGGCGGTTAAGAATGTGTTTCATGGGGTTGCAATTAGAAATGATAGTGGTCTTGCAGAGTAAGACATAGTGACAGAATCGTTGGACAGCTTGGACAGCTGCCAAGGCCAGTTTTTCAACATGTAAATACTTGGCTTCGATAGTTGTGAGACTCCGACTCAAATAATAAATAACATGTTCATCCTGAGAATCATCCTCTTGGACCAGAACCATGGCGATGGTCGAGTCCGAAGCAGCGAGATAAAGGAAATAATCGCGACTATAATCGGGAGGGAAAAGTAGTGGGGTACGGGTTAAAGTCAATTTCAAAGCATCAAAGGCTTTGTTGGCAGTGGTGTCCCATACAAATTCAGAGCCTTTCTTTAATAGTTGAGTAAATCCGAGTGTTAACTCAGCATAGTTGGGGATAAAACGACGTAGAAAGTCTGTCTTCCCTTGCAAACTTTGTAGCTAGTGAAGTGAAGAAGGAGGAGGAAGGTTGAGAATCACCTCAACCTTCAAAGGATCGACCTTGATCCCTTGACGTGACACAATAAATCCAAAGAGTTGGCCAGATTCTACGCAGAAAACACATTTGTGTAGGTTTAAGCGTATACGATAGAACCGACAGCGGAGGAAAATGACTCGGAGGTGGGCCGAATGATTACTACAATGCATGGAATGTGCTAGTAGGTCATCTAAATATGGTTGTACAATGTGTTTAATGTCATGGAAAGCATAAGACATAGCACGTTGAAACATTGCACTGACATTCTTTAAACCGAAGGGAAGTTTTCGGTAGGCAAAAGTGCCCCAAGGGAAAATAAAAGCGGTTTTGTGTTGATCCACGGGTAAGATGCTGATTTGATTATATCTAGAGAAACCGTCCATCAAAGAGAAGATTTCACTTCCGGCTCAATCGTCGATGATTTGGTCAACGAAGGGGGTAGGATAGTTGTCCTTAGGACAAGCTTTGTTGATATCCCTATAATCAACATAGACACGGATCGTACCTTGTTTCTTGTTAACTTGAACTAGATTGGATACCTAATCAGTCAAAGCCACTGGATAGATAAAGTTGGCTTTAAGAAGTTTTTCTACTTCAAGCTTAATAGCAGTCATTTTACGGGGGTGGACTGGACGAAGTCTATAACGGACGGGTTTGGCTCCCGAGTACATCTTGATTTTGTGTACAACAATATCGGGGTCAATGCTGGTCATCTCTTCGTAGCTCCATGCGAAGATGTCACAAAATTCTTGGAAAAGTGACTTATATGTGAAAACCTCCTCAGTAGAACAGGAAGCTCTAATGTGGACATTTTCAAAAACTCCAAGTTTAACAGAGATGTCGAGGGGGGTGTTGGGTGAAATGTTACTTAAGTTCCCTTCATATAACACATCGTGTGTGGAGTCGGGAACCAAATCAATAACGAAAACAGTCGACGGGGTCGAGAGCCATTGGTAATTCTCGAGTGTGTGTTTTTCAAGGAAGAGAATGGAACGATGATGTCCATCATCCCAAGGAGTGTCTTCCATTGATGTAACTAACATTATCACCTCGTCTGTGGGAAAAATGATGTGGAATGGGTCAGGAGATGAATCACCGAGAGAGGGAGTAGAGAGGTCAGCCGATTGAATGGCTTGGTAAGCAGATTCAACCGGACTTAAAGGCATCTGGTTGTCGTAGTGGAGATAATCACCTAGGTCGGGTACTATCCACAAGTCAGAAGACTTGGGAGGTTCACAGACAGAGGTAGAGATCATATTAATTGAGGCAACCAAAGGAGGTGGAATGTCAGGCGATGGGATTGGAAATGTACCCATCAGAGTGGAATCTTTTAGTAGACCGACACCGACATTCTCGTAACCAAGGGGTGTCTTTGCAATGAAAGGTGCATTTTTGGTACGTGTATCAGAGTTGAAGAAGGCCAATTGGTCTACTGTAATGACTTTTCCTTGATGTGGAAAGAGCACGATGCGGAAAAGAGTAGATATAACTGCACGCATGGAATCGATCCAACTACGACCAAGTAAAAGGTTGTAATCAAGAGGGGTGTCAAAGACCTCAAATTCAACATTGATCGTTTTTCCTTCTAATGTAATAGGTAACGACAGGAGGACACCGTAAGGTTTAAAGACAGAGTCATTAAAGGCTTTGAGTGTGTTGTGTGATTCAGTTAAAGGAGGAGAGTCGATGGCTTTCTAGCAGGCAATAAACATGACACACGTCGAGGCACCCTCATCAATAATTGTTCTACAAATGTTCTTGTCTGAGATTACCTGAAATGTGAGTTGAGGGGGTAACCTTGGAATGTGATCTTCCAAGTCAAATATTATTAAATTGGTATCTGTGGGGTCGATTCCACCGATAGCTTTCAACAATGCCTTCTGTTGTGTAGGACAACTCTAAAGGACTTCGAGGGCTGACATCACAGACGGAGCTTGTGCCAGATCTTCCACTATGTTGTAGTTATGGGAAACATGCACATCAGGATTGAAAGAAGACCAGGGAAGATTTTAAGGATGGAAATTTAGATTAAGATGTAGAAACACGGGATAATCTTACTAGTCCTTAATATGAAAAATATAAAATGTTTGGCGATAGTTTTGTAAAAATATTCAAGTTTCTAATGATTTTGTATAGTTTATACAAAATTTTGGCGATTTTCAAGGTAAAATAATTTTATTGTATGGAATTTGGGCGAATTATTTTAGAAAAAAAGGAAATTAGCGAATCTTTTTTGGGGAAAAACCATGGAAAATTAGCCCATTTGCAAAATTTAGCCC
This sequence comes from Picea sitchensis, assembly GCA_010110895.2. Lineage (NCBI taxonomy): Eukaryota > Viridiplantae > Streptophyta > Pinopsida > Pinales > Pinaceae > Picea > Picea sitchensis. Next base: position 35,175 of record SNQJ01S0075609.1, read on the forward strand.
CTAAAATAATCTATGAAACAGACTTTCAAACCACGCCCTTGGGAGGAGGGCGAAGGAATGTATCGAGGTTCGGTCGTTCGAGATGAAGAGGACCATTGGAAGGTGGAGCCGAGGGAGATTGTTGAACCAACGACGGTGGCATATCGTCAACTTTCTCCTTGGAGGACTAGTAGTATTTGGCATGAGTGGTAAGTGTGATGCCATTCTTCTTTGAATCACTGTCACACATAAGTACATAGGAGGTGGTGGAAGAAGAGGGTTGATCATGTATGAACAATTGAGCCTGTTGTTGAGAAGGGAAGGGTTGAGACAAGACGACGGGTGGAGGAGGTTTTGGGATCCCTTGGAGGAACTTCATGACCTCAGCACGTCTTGGAAAATCCTTCATGTAGTGATCATCAGCAGGTTGTGTCTTGGTCTTATCGGATTGCGGGTTGTTATTCTTATCCTCCTTATTCCTACCCTTCCCTTTTTTAGATTTATTCTTACCGGTAGGATTCGATTGAACGACGTTCACTTCAAAAGTTTTACCGGTGGGAGGGGTGGGCATTGGAGCATTCTAAACATTAGAAGCATGGGATTTGGGGGTGGTGTGAGAGTTCTGCGTATATTGAGGTTAAGCATGGAAAGTACCTATCACACCATCAGCAGCGTGAGAAGCTGCTGGCATTGTTGAGGTGGTCGTGGTAGAAGGATGAGGTGCATCAGGGAGAAGATCGTATAGAGTGTCTGTTTTTGAATACACAAGATCAAAATACTGAGCACGATTGATCACCTATTCTTCTGTGACAACTCCACCCATAGAAATGTCTTTAAATATGTCATTCATGAAGGATTTCATGAACCATTCAGCCAATAACTAATCAAGAAGATCGAGTTTGATTAGACGTCGTCTGCGCCTCCACTCATGAATGTGGTCGGAGATATGAGTGGCTTTATTTTTCTTGAAAGAAATCAAAATCTTGGTCCCTGTTTCATAGTGAGTTGGAAATTGGTAGTGTGTGAGGAAAGCCATAGATAGGGTATTGAAATCGTTGAAGAATCCTCATGGTAATTCTATATACCACTTTGTCACAAAACCTGTGAGAGTTTGTTGAAAAAGACATAAACGAATGGAGTCATCCATCGAAGAGTTGGATGAACACCAAAGGTGGAAAGTCATTACATGATTGTTCGTGTCCTCTCCAAGTTTACCATCGAACTTAGGAATGTCGGATGGAAGTTTGTCTAGTATGACAGGCCAATGAGGAGAGTGACGGATAGGGTCATTTAAAATTCGAGACAGATCAAAGAGGTGCAAAGTGTCCCAAAAGGGTAACCGTCTATTCACGTGTGGGTACTGGTGAATTTGGGAAGGAATCCCCATAGGTATACCAATAGGACCGTAAGCAGTCTGCATATAATGCGAAGATCCGGGCATATTCAAGTGTTGGTGTGGTGGCAGGTAACTCGTGGGGTTGTACAGATTAGGTACTTTCCTCTAGGTAGGGATAGTAGATGAAACGTTTGAACCCCAAATGGGATTAGAAATACCAGGGTAAGGTTGGCCCGTACTAGGGGGTACGACAGAGGTAACTTGAGGTTGTTTCCCCCCATTTGGTTGAGGATTTCCCTGGGTAAGAAAGTTCCAATACTGGGCTAGAGTTGCCAAGATGTTTTTTCTATAGGGTGGGGTGGGTGGAGGTTGTCCTCCGACTGGAGGTTGTGTCCCTATTGGGTTTTGATTTCCAAGGGGGGGTTGAAATTGGCCTCTAGGATTAAGTTGTCTACCAATAGGAATCTGATAATTAGGTGTGAAAGACTGAGTAATTCCACTAAGGTCGGGTCCACCTGTAAGAGGTGGATAAGACCCTCCGAAAGGGGGTTGAGTAAGTGTCAGAATAAAATGAGGAACAAGACTGTGCCCAAGAGGAGTGAAGACTCCAGGAATTCCAGATGGAACGTGGGTAGGGGTGGAAATGGAAGCATTTAATGCATTATACCCAGGCGGAAGTGATGGGATCTGACTAGGTAAAAGTGGTGTGACAATAGGTGTTTGGCTAGCCACAGTGTTCTCAGTGAGAATAATCGTAGTATTTGGGACCATCATGGAATGGGTCTATTGAAGAGGAATGATTGAACTGGGATCAGTTGAGAAGGCTTCTGAACCAGGAAAGTAATAGCACGTTGTAGTGTTAAAGTGATCTAAGGGTACCGTAAATGTGTAAGATGTTTCAAGAGGTTCAAAAGTGGTAGGTACTTCAACTCCTGTCTCTGGGGTAGGAGGTTTTCTTCTAGATGTCAAAGTCCGAGCTATTTCAGTGGTCCAATAAGGATCCTCATTAAGGCCCACGACAATCTGAAGGGGTAATCCAGAAGTGTCAATAACAAGTTCTCCGGACGAATTGAGTCAGAGAATGCGTCTCTCATATATAGGAGGTAGGCGAAAAGCTTATAGAGGGTCAAAAACAACTCGAAATCTCTCTATAGAATTGGTCCTTTCCGACTCTGAGGGTACGTGGTCTTGGATCTCACTCTGTTGAGGAGAATCCTCCAGTGGGTTAGGAGGCAAGGGTTGAGAAACTTTCGGCTCTTCCGGAGGTAGTTCTTGCATCCTATGTGAACGACGTGGAGGGTCAATGTTGGCTGAACCTAAAAATCTGCGGAAAAAATCTATGGCCAACTACGTAAATCAACAGCACTCACTAGTACAATCTAGGAATCAAAAATAAGCAAACAAGACCTTCCTATTCTGAAGTCACTAGTTGGTGATGAAATCCAACGTCGTGAAGTCGAGACAAGAAGGGGCTGGGCTAGGGTGGAAAAGTTACATTAACGACCTACTTAACGGACTTACACCCTGGTGCAAGCTCCCACACATAATCATGGGTATACCCTCCAAGGAGCCTGAGTGAGTCTAGCCAACGTCGATTCCAGGTACTGTGGAGACTTTCCCCCCCACAGTCACCTTGTGTAAGACCCTAAGAAGATAGGCTACTAAAGTTACCACAAACAACAACGATGCCTGGGGAAATAGTCGACAGTCCAATCCACATGCAAGGGCAGGGTATCGAGCCTGAAATCAACTTGAGAGGCCTCCACTTATCAATGTGGGTATACCTTCAAGTTACCCCCGTAATACATGTAATCTCTACATTGAGACTAACAAAGCAGGGTGAGTAACTCTGTCAATCTCAATGTGACCTCAGGTTTCACCCTTGTGTGAGAAGGGATTCCCAGGACAAATTGTTGCAAATGGATTTGAACACTCCCTATCACAAGATACTATTGTGTGTTTTGTACTTTGGAGAGTGTGTCTCACTGCCTATTCCAAAGTTCTAGCCTAGCTAATGTTGGTGTAAAAGAGCCCTAGAAAATTTTTCTAGTTGAATTTTAGAGTTTCGCAATATTATTAAAGGTTGTTGTTACCCAAGAGGGAGATGAGAATGAAACCAATGTTATGTGAGACTTTGACCCAATAACATGTAAATAGAAAAATGAATGATGCAAACTTTTGTTCAATAAATTCTATCTACAGGAGGGAGAAAGAATTTTTCTGGAATAATGCAAATTATGATATATAATTCCTTTCTTTGAATCTAGTACCAAACAATCATCAACAATGTAATTTCACTATTCGTTCTTTTTCACCATTTTAAATGCCAATATTTTCTGAATAAATGGTTGCTTAAAAGACTAAAAAGGCTTAAATTTTTTTTATTTTTTTTTTAGATACCAAAAACAACAATGGGAATAAGAAAAGAAAAGCAACCAACGAAAATAAGATACTCAACAAACACCCAAATCGATCTTTCAATGAAGATAAAAATAAAAAATGACAAGAAAAGTCTCTTCAAATATGAATAAGAAATGCTTTTCTAATCATTAAGCAATCTAAAAGATACAACCAACTTACAAACCCAAGCTCAATCCAAAATCTTTAATCGGGCAAGCACTCGGACGCAAGTTCATAGATTATATCCTTGCGGATAAAAGCAAAAAATCGAAAAAGATCAAAAGAGAGGTGTTTGATCTCTGAAATTAATCAAGATCAAGTTGAAACAATTAGAAGCAATCAAGAACTGGTATTAAAACCCTATTCCAGCTGACTAAAGAAAAAACTGGGCAACAGTAGAGGTTAAGACCCAATCAAAAAGTTTCCAAACTCCGTCGCGAGTAGGCAGTATAGCACAGTGCGGAAACGAGTGGTTTTCCCAGGCCAATAATGATGCAGGTCGCAGAAATCCCGCACTGAAATAGGTTATTAGGGTGTGTAAATGGAGGGTTTATGCAATCTATCTGTAAGGTGCAATGCGGAAATGTTTTAAAAAATGAAAAATTTTCAAAAAGGAGAAAGGGTCTCAGGAAAATTTTCAACCCAATGAGTCTAATTGGATCTCCCACAGACTCAGAGACTGAAATAGAATGTAAACGGAAGGCTATGAGCAAATGGCCAACAAAAAACCACAATCAAGAGATCTCCCCAGTGGAGTCTCCAATTTTGTTTATGGGTAAATCGGTAGATGCGGACATGAATTGATCCCTCTAGATCCACCTGGATCTAGAACAAACCGGGATGGAACAAGATACTTTCCCTAGGTTACAATCATTGAATTTAACTACCAAAGAAGGAATAGATAGCATACCTTATGAATCGCTTCCTTATGTCTTTTTTTATCCTTCTTTACTACGATGCTCCTATGAACTCAGATCTGCAATAATACAAATCAACCAACGTGAAAGCAGTAATAGTGAAATTCAATGATAACCCAAACATGTGATCAAGGAATCATGTAATAAAACATCAATCATTTTATGGGAAAGATATGTGTCACTGTATTATATTGATGAAAGGTATAAGATACAACTGAATCGCCTTGATGTCGCAAGTTCCCTTTCAGTGGCCCTTTGTTCTGACACACACATACATTTGCTCCGACATTTGCATGAATATTTTCCACAAAATCTTGATGGATAAATAGAAACCTCAAGCATCACTTGAAATAGGATTCTCCACAGTCTTCGGCCTATTCTTTCATTGATTTCTCATGCTTCCTTATGCTTGTGCCTCTAAACTTTTCCCTGAGAATCCCATCCTTATATAGGAGGAACTAAAGTGGTTAAAGAGATGAGGATGATCCCATCAAATCAGAGAAGTCAGTAGGATCGTAACCATACAGACGCCACCTCACATTTCCAGAAGATTCCACTTCTAGAAACTGCTAGAACTTCTTTCCTCTTTTAGTTTTAAAGTGTCACCGCGACCTGCCTATAGAGCAGCCTGCGGAAATTCCGTGGGCTAGCTATAATTCAGCCTACGGAAATCAAGGGTTTCCGCACTGTGTAAAGAGAGCAGTCTGCGGCGGCCTTCCAAAAATGCCTCTTGCAAGGGTGGAAAATGGTTCCTTTCTCAAACAAAAGATTATATTGGGAACCTGAACACATGCTTATGTAATCATCATCAGGGTGACCAAAATAATGTGTAACAGTTGCATTACCAAAAGGGAATACATGGTATGATCATTGTCAAGAGATCAATAGAGTTTTGGAGATTTAACTCAATTTGACTCTATAAAAAGTAGGTCCCAAATAGGTTTGGGTAGCTATGGACACAATTTAAACATACTAAGCGACCAATGGCCTATATTGGAGGTTTTAACCCCCAATTAGATCCATGAAGTTTGGGAATTCCCCAAATGGGTGTCTCAAGGGGTCCTCTCAAGGGGTCAAAAGGAGTCAAACTAGCAACCAAGGGTAGGAGACCAAGGGGGAATAAGGACGTAAGGGAGCCTACCCTAGTTATTGATCCAAATTGAATCATTATATTATTTTTGTCTATCTCAATGCTTTCAAAATGGAAAAAAATTGGAGGAATCAACTTGTAGGGTCATTTTAGCGCCAGGTCCCAATTTGGAAAATTTAGGTAAAAAACTATTTGAAATATTCCAAATACATTTTGAGGCATCAAATGACCTTTATTTTGGACTTACTTCCTACTTTAGAGAAATATTTCATATTATACACTTTGATACCTTTCCAATGATGCATCAAACACCTCAATTAGAGTTCGTATGCAAAAGTCATGCCTCCTGCAAGTTGACCTGTCGTGTTGACCACCATGGTATGAGAGAATGTCGCATTAGCTCCCTTTACTCATGCATATGGGGCTAGACATATGATAACTTTAAAGAATATTCTAGAAGGTCCAAAACCTTATCACGATTGAGGGTTGAGGAATTCAAACCCTACCTCTATATGGCTATCGGGCAGCTAGGAGGAGAAGGGGTTCCATTCTTTATAATTGTAATTGTTCCATAATTGAGAAGAGCACCTAGGAGTGGTATTTTGAGATCATAACATAGAAGGAGAGATCCTTTAGTATCCATACATGCCACAGTTTCAAAGGCAACTCCATAGAGAGTGCCTCTTTCTTTGTACTTGCATTTGAAGAAAAGAGAGTAGAGCGACCTCACCTTCTAGCTGGGTTTTCTTCCGTATTGGTTTTCCCAGGTCATACATCATGTTTATTTGTGGATGGAGTGTGAGTATTTATATATGTTGTCTATTTTTCACATTTCATCTATTTCTTACATTTAAGCTAAAAACTAGTAATTAAAGAATCTAAGACGTAAAGGAAATTAACCTTGGAATTTGCAGGCTTCCCCTCAAACGTCTTTTTCTTGGTTTTATCTTAAGAATACATAGATCCATTGTTAATTTGAACTTCTTGACCGAGTTAATGATATACAAAAATAGTTTCACCAACATACCGGAGAACATTGCCCATTTGACTAAGTTGATTGCCTTAATTTTGTGGGGAAGTAACCTTCCTATCAATAGAGTTAAATTCATTACCAACTTGACCAAACTTAGTTTTTTAGATATTTCCTCAAATAATTTTACTAGTAGTATCTTTTCAACCCTTGTCACATGCACTCAGTTGACCTCTTTACATATTTATAAAAACGATCTCGATGGTAGCATCCCTGTAGCCCTTGCCAATTTGACTCGATCGACCTCCCTAGGTCATTTTGAAAACAAGATCACTAGTAGAATCCCTATAGACCTTGCCAATTTGACTCGATTAACCGTCCTATATCTTTATGAAAATGAGCTCATCGGTAGCATCCATGTATTCCTTGTATTTTTGACTTGGTTTAATTCCCTAGATATTTCTGAGAACGAGCTCACTGGTAGCATCCCTATATCCCTTGCCAATTTGACTCGATTGACCTCCCTAAGTATTTTTGAAAACAAGTTCACTTGTAGCATCCATGTATCCCTTGCTAATTTGACTCGGTTGGCCTCCTTGCATCTTTCTAAAAACAAGCTCACCGGTAGCATCCCTATAGCCCTTTCCAATTTGACTCGGTTGATTTACCTAGACCTTTCTACAAACAAGCTCACCGGAAGCATCCATGTAGCCCTTCCCAATTTGACTTGGTTGACCTCCCTAGATCTTTCTGAAAACAAGATCACCAATAGAATCCCTATAGCCCTTCCAAATTTGACTTAGTTGATATCCATATATATTTATGAAAACAAGCTCACCGGTAGCATCCTTGTATCCCTTGCCAATTTATGGGAACTTTAATATCTTTTCCTCTTAGAAAAAAACTTGGAGGGACCGATTCCTCATGGCATTGGCAATTGTACTTATATGCTGGTCTTCTCTGCTTATTCTAATAAGTTTTCTGGGGCACTTCCTGCATATTTGTCCAATTGTACTGAGCTTGAACTATTGGATTTAACGAAAAATGGATTGATAGGAGAGATTCCTCAATACTTCATATTTTTTCATCACTTGAGAACTCTAAGTCTTGCTTATAATAATATGCATGGTTGTATTCCTCAACACATCACAAATCTAACCAATTTGCAAGTATTGGATTTATCCAACAACAAATTTAGTGAAAGAATACCAACAAATCTTGAGAGACTCTCTGGATTTGCAAATGTGTCAAATGATGAAGAATTATTTGATAAAATGGAAATTGACATGAAAATAAGTGATTTTTAAAAAGTAATATATGTCTCTTTTAAAAATAATAATGTCTGCAAAGTTCATAACAAAGTAAATGGAATTTGTCCTTCAAAGAGGACTAGGATTGGGCTCTCGCAGACCATGAAATTAAAGAAAGACCTAGAAGACAGAAAGAATATAGTCAAGGGTTTCCCTTTGGTTGCCACAAATATTGAAACAAGAAAGGAATAATGGATACTAACTCGTAAAAAAAGAGATTTGAGAGCAAAACAAAGTGATTAATTTACTTACAATGATGGAATATCTGAGAGGCTATATACTTGTTGATGTGTCTTTTGTAGGTTGTTGGGCTGGAGGTGGAATAACGGTACTACCGACTTCTTGTTGATATGTTTCAGTTATTTTAACCAAGGATTTTCTTAACCATTGTTCAATATACTCCCTCACAGGAGAAACCATTATTTCATGTTTATTCTTGGTTTCAAATATTTTCTAGCTCTTTATGATCGAAGCTTGGTAGATGAAGTGTGTCTTCAACATCTTCATTTTTGTTCAAATACTACATTAACCACCTTTCCACTTATTCTTTATAATATTCAATGGAGTCATTAAACTCACTAGCCCAAGAAACCTTCAGGGCATCAACTATTCTTGTAACTGCTCTTTTGATAAGAGAATTGAATTCATGACTAAATGTGGGCCCTACAATTCTTTAGTTAACTGAACAAGATTCAAGAATAAAACACCTCTTTTAATATTAATGACATCACATTTAGACAACATTTCCCTTAAGAACTTAATTATTTTCAACCAATAAGCATTAATTTGTTTCATACGAGTCTTGGAAGGAATATTGTTTTCTCTCCTATGTATATAACTTAAACTTAAGACCTTCGCCAAAAATGTACCCACTACCTCTTTATAAAATATTTCTTCATTTTCCAAACATTTTTGGAAATATTCTTTAAAATGCAAGACCCTTGTTGAGAGAGTAGTTGAATTTCTTGCTAACTCCCATATCTCAAGGATCAAGGCTATCCTTCTCTTAATGTTATCTCCAATATATTTTCTTGCAGCCATTAATAAAATTGATGAACCTTTCAACCTGGACTTGGTTTCTAGTACATCCTCAAGTCTGCAAAATTGTTGTATAGAAGTGTTGGGTTCGACAAACAAAGGTCTTAGAAGAAAATATTTTTCCAATTCTTTTAATTTTTCATTTATGACCAAATTCTCCTTCTCTATCTCATCGATGGAACACTTTAAGGCTTTACCGGTTGCTTCATGAAAATCCATGATTTTCAATGGGTTTACCCCTTGAAAACAAATATCTGATTTCCATTTTTCAGAATCCTTATTTCTCAAATTCACTTAAAAAATTAACAACTTTTTGGAATTCTTATTATAGGCCTTGTGGTGCAGGGTGACAGATTCCTACTCAAATACCTATGGCTCCTAGGAAGCCAATTCTTCAACTATAGTCTTGCTCTCGGTCATCCTCTATTCAACCCAATTGGGCTCTTCTATTATGTCATCAACCTCCATGTCTTTGGGACTAGTTTCAACTTCAGGTGCTTCCTACCCTTCTTTCAATTTTTATTTTTTTTAAAGAGATGTGAATAGTGTGTGATTTTTCAACTATATTTCTGGTAGGGTCTTTATCTCCACCATCATCTAAATTTCCAATGGAAGACCTTCTTTGTTCTTGACTATTATTTCAGGGTTTTGTTTTTGTTGAGGTTCTCTTCTATGACACATTTGGTGAACCTGGGTGTTTACTTGTCATTTCTTGACCCCTTTCCTTTTAATGATCATTGGTGCTAACCAATGCATTCATATACTCCAAGGCCATTCCAATAGAATATTTTGGAGGGTTTTTATTATCTCCTCCCCCCTCTTCTAGCTAAACAATCCTATTAAATGATGAGCTATATCCAATAGAAAACATGTGTGATGGAAATAAACCCTTAGGGTCAAAACCTTTAATTGTATGAATTTCATGTAGATTGAAATGGTCAAATTGAGTAGTAAATTCATCCAAATGAGGAATGTTTTTCATAGAAATATCTCCAATTTTCCATGGAAACGAGTTGTATTGCTTTTTCCTTTTTTGTTGAATAAATGCACCCAATGCTTGTATTTTATGCATACTTCAATAGTGAAAATTTTGTTGGAAACATAAAATGGAAATAGAGAGGGTTTCGCTTGAAATCCATAAATCCTAAGACAACTAAAATCTTCCAGATTTCAAAAATTCATTTTAACATAGTTACCAACTTAACGAGAACTCTACAAAGTTCTCATTTTTTGGGGGGTCACATTTTTTACCTTGTTTTTAAAAATGGTGCTACCAATAGCACCCCCCTCCCTTTTTAGGTGGTTTTTTGACATTTTAAATTTTTGGATCCATAATGTTTCCACATTTTTTTAAATGCTTATTTTTTCATCTATTTTCAAATTTTTCTTTTTTTTTCAACGACGTTTTTAGTCATTTTTCCATGCTTCTTTCAATCTTAAAAATATTTTTTACCATTTACTTTTTTGAAATTAAGATTTTTCATCTCCTTAATTAATGTATGGTTCCATATTTTTTAAATATAGTGGAAAATGTCGTTTTTAACACATTTTTTACCTTTACTTCAATACACAGAAAATAATTACAATTAAATAACACTATTTTTAAATATTTCAAAAAAATATATAATTTAAATTTTTTTGATAAATTAAAAACTTAAAAAAGCAAAGAAAAATAAAATAATTGAAATTAAAA
>SNQJ01S0075609.1:52760-82500 GCA_010110895.2 Picea sitchensis
ATTTTAATTTCTTTTCATTATGATTTTAGTTTTTTATCCACATTTTTTTTAATGTTTTTTTTTTTTTTCAAATTTGGGTTTTGAATATATATTTTTAAATGTATTGTTTTCATGGGATTATGTATTATCTTGTGTTTGGAGTGATAAACTAAGATTTAAAAAGCAAGCATTTAAGGGTTGATTTTATGATTTTGTTTACAGTAATGATGATTTCTATTACCACTTTCTCAAAAGCATTGGAAGCTAAAGTCAGTTGACGTCTTGTTTCAACTGACAGCTTATGGACCACTATGGTGAAACATAAATACACTCATCCTGATTCTTTGGATGAATGGATTCAGAGACCAGTAAAGTCCCATTCGAATTGCTCCATAATTTGGAAAGTTGTGGTTTCTTCTTTCCAGGTGATGGGTGATGGTTTGGCCTGGAGAGTTGATAGAGGTAATCATGTTCGTATAGGGGATGATCCCTGTCCAAGGAGAGACAACTCACATATTCTTCCAAATTATCTTATTGTTCGGCTCCATCTACAGGATATTCACATTTTACATCAAATTTTGGACCCAGATTCAACTTCCCTATGGGAGCAAGGGTGGAGGATCTCTACTTCTTTGGGATTAGATGACAATCTCTCTTTGTTATGGGATAATTATATCTTAGCTCTTAGGGCTAGGGATATCAAGATTACTGATCAAGAGGACGAATTGGTCTGGAAAAAGGCTCTGCATGGGGTCTATACTCCCAAATTAGGTTATATTGCTCTAAATATTAATTTTCTTCAAAGGGAGCCTTGTTGGTGATGGAGTGGTTTATGGAAGTTAAAATGTCCTCAGAAAGATAAAATTTTCATGTGATCTGCTATAAATGACAAGGTCCCTACTTGGGACAATATGAGGAAGAGGAAGTGTGTTGGCCCACGTTGGTGCCCTCTCTGTAAAGAAGAAAATGAATCTACTATTTGTATTCTTATCTCATGCCCTTTTACATAGAGAGTTTGGAAAGATACCTTGACCCTTCTAAGACATGCATATGTTTGGGAGGGCCCCTATTTGGAACAAGAATGGAAGGATTGGATTCAAGTGTCTAAACACAAGAAAATCAAAGCCCTTCCTTTGATAGTTGGTTGGGGAATTTGGTTGGCACGTAAATCTGTCATCTTCAAGGATAAGCCCACGCTACCAGAATGCATTTCTTCACAAGGCCTTTCGATTCTATCCCATTTTCCTCAAGAAAAGGATATTCCATCTCTCCAAGTTTGCCATCCTGAACTCATTGATTTTTCCAGGACCTCGGCCTTTTTCGACGATGCTTCCCATAATGATAATCAATCTTGCGGGGGTGGAGCGATGGTGTATCTCTCTGATAACCATTTCATTAAAATAAAAATGGGGTTGGGTCAGGGGACAAATAATTATGTCGATCTTATGGCTTTAAAGATGTTACTCCAATTTGTTGGGGAGAAGTGGGTTCAATCCATCCAAATTTTTGGGGATTCTATGAATGTCATCAACTGGGCTCGTAAAGTTCAAATTTGCCACAATATTTTTATGATTCCTATATTGGAGGATATTTTTAGGTTTATGGACACTTTTCATTCCGTTGCTCTAAAACATGTCTATAGGAATCAAAACTTTGTAGAAAAGTTAATGTCAAAAGCAGGGATTCAACTTTTTTTTGTTCAATGGCATGTCTTAGAATAAGTCAGGGATGAGATATATTACTTTGATCACAGTCCATTCATAGATTTCCTCACCCAATCTCATTAAAGCGATTGCGGCATCAACTTTTTGTTTTCCCCTTGTTTTGTATATGATGTCTCTTTGCAGTTCTCAACTAGCTTTTCTTCTCGATGGACCTTATATCAACTTATATGTATTCTGTATTTTTTTTTACGCTCCTTTGGATCGGACATGGACTGGCGGGGTGTCTATGTATATTGATGTTGTCTTATCCTCTGATGTATTTTACTAAGGAAGACAGTTTCTCTCAAGGTTTATGTTTTTCACAGTTGGCTTTTTTTCCTTGGCTCTCTATACTCACTGATGTGATGTGATCTAAAAGAACCTATAGAATGTAATTTTGTCTCTTCAGATAAATAAAATTACGCTTTTTTCCGTGAAAAAAAAGATGATTTCTTTTACCACTTTAAAAAACATGTCATTTTAATACCCCAATTTTAGAATGGGTGCTACCAATAGTAGTACTTTTCATTTTGATGGTTGATTTTGAGGTTTTGGATTTAATGGCACCAATTGCTAAAAATACGATTTCAAATTATCCTTAATTTTAATGTTTTGAAAAAAACATATTCCTTTATGTAACATCATTTTTTTTATTTAGGTGTTGATTTTAAGGTTTTTCTGAGCTACTGTATGAGTTTTGAAGGACATGCTTGAAAAATGTTGTAATTTTGACCCCGTTTGAAAAAATTGTGTTACCGGTAGCACCACTTTTTGATTTGGGGGTTGATTTTCATGTTTTTTATGCAAAATATGGGTTTTTTGGGCTAGAGTTCTCGTTTTGAGGTCATCGTTCTCATTAAGTCGGTAACTTTTTTTTTTCTAACAGAAAGGATGTATCTTCTAATGATATTTTGGACATGGCGGGACTATGAATCATCTTATTAAAAGAGGAAAAGAATCCATTTTGTACTTCATAGAAATTGTATGGGGTCTTGTGCCTCTATAACACTAGAGATACCATAATAAAATTAGATCCTTTTAAATTCTACATTTTTAGCTTTGGGCATGTCCTCAAAAACATGGTAATAAATACAACATAAACTAGATAGGAAGTAATGTAAAATTTCTTGGTTTTCCTAATGCTTTCCAACTTAAATGAAATATCGTTTGAAATAATTTGGGCCCATTCAATTAAAACATTTTCATGAATTTAATGATATAGAATATATACAAAATATTTTCGCATCGAGTTTGTGGACTCATGTCCAATTATTCTAGCAAATATCCAGGAAAATCCTTTATATAGATATTTTAAAAAGCATACCTCAACTTGTGTAGCATTAGCATTGCAATTCGGGATTGCAAGAAAACATTTAGGGAACTCCATTCCCCCATTGTGAGATTTTAGAAAGTCATCAAATTAAACATTTTGGGATGTTAGAGTAGGGTTGGGAAGTCTCAACATTCTTTTGAACATTGAAGGTGCTAAAGAGATCGATGGTTTCCCTTGTATATGAATAAATCTTTTCTCAGTGTCAAATTTTTTAGTGCACAAGAGAACCAACTCTTTGAAATAAGCTACTTTCGGCATGCATCCAACTAATGCAATACCCGAGGTCCAAAATTTATTCAACTTATTTTCTTCAGATGGGAGATATGAGTACCATTTGTAGGCCCATGACCATTAGAACTGGTGATCTTCTCATCCCAACTTGTTTGATAGTATCACCACAATATAATTCTTTACTTTTACTTGACATATCTTACAGATATCTTCTCTTTTTCGTGAATAGGTAGCACTTTTTTCAGTCAAACTTTTTATAGTATGGATTTTAATTTCTTATTTAATTTACCACGTATGGCCTTGATTACCAAATGTTGTAGCTATTAGTTCAAAGTTACAAATTGCACGGTTTGATTTAAGATTTATGGTGGAGCTTTTAGGAAAATTACGCCACTTAAAAGAGATATTCAATTCATATGAGTGACGACTGATGTGGCGATGAGAAAAAAATGTTATCAGAAAAAGTGATATCATTTTGAAATGTATGGAAAAATGTTGATTATGGAGGTGTAAAGTGAATGATGGAAAGTGTGTTTTGGTGATTTTGGAAATGCAGGATGAAGGATGCAGGGTTTGGAGAATGGAAGGGGAGATATGAGGGGACTCTCACATCCACAATCATAAAATGCACTAAGTACCAAAAAGGTTGATTATGTGTGTTGAAAAAATATACAAATCATTTTGGATTATGCAAAACTGCAGGATGCGGGGTTGTGGGGCTAGGGAAAGGTAAATAGAAATGATGGGACGACCCTCCATCGAAAATCAAGAAATTAGTTAAGTATCAAAAGGAAAAGGTACATTATGAGTAATGCGAAAATAGGAAAAGTATTTTTTAGGGTTGTGGATTTGTGGTGTTGCATGGTTGTGGGGTGAGGGATGACTTAATCTTCCGCAAAAAGAGTCCCACAATAAAATAAATGACTAAGTATTGAGAAAGTAAAATGGTGGAAAATAGACTAAGTATGGGACTTGTGGACTTGCAGACTTGGTGGTACCCCATTTGCAACTCGCATTTTAAGAAAAATGCATAAGTGTAGGATATAAAAGAAGAACAAAAATAAATAAGTGTGGACCAATAAACATAAACATTGATTAAGGAATGTGGATAAACAACTACACTAGAGTTGAACCTGAAGAATTGCAAGAAGGATGCAAAGAAAAAGAATATTCTAGCCATATATTTCAGCAATCAAGTTGAAAGCAACTCAGATGTGGATGAGAATATTTTATACACATCAGTGCAGAAGGATGTGAATACAAGTAGCCTTCATCACAAGGAAGAGAAGCATATCACCAACATTTTCCACATCAAGATCCAAGTCAAGAAGACTAAGATAGATGCCTTTTTTTACTCTAGTTCACAAGATAATTTCATAGAAATAGATATGCTCAGCAAGCTTGGATTCAAGGTTCATGAAAATCCTATCCCATGTCCATTGGGATTGGTAAACAAGGATGTAGAGATAAAGGTAACAAAACAATGTAAGATTAAATTTGTTGTAAGTGTTGATTTTATTGATGGAGTGGAATTGGATGTAGTACCCTTTGACGTATGTGGAGTAGTGTTTGGAATCCCCTACATGTATACGAGGGATGAAATATTCATACAGATAGCCATATGATATTGACTAATCAAGAATGGGAAGTCCTAGATCATCAACACGCAAAAAGGAGAGTCAAATATCTCACTAGTAAGTGTCAACCAAGCCAAGAAGTTGATTAGTTCTAGTAGGAAATATGTTTTAATTTTATTAAGAGAAAATCAGATTGAGGATGAGTCGATAAGAGTAAAGGAATCCTTGGAGGGGTGTACTAAAGAGTAGAAAAATAAATTTAAGGATTTTCTATAGGCATACAATGGAGTGTTCCAAGAGCCTAAAATAATACCACCCAAGAGGGAAGTGGAGCAAGAAATACTGTTATTGTCAATCTTCCCATTGTTGAATATTGGTTTGTATAGATATTACATTCTGGAAGAAAATGAAGTGAAGAAGCAACTACAACAGTTGTTGGAGTAGGGTGTGATTCGACCAAGCACCTCACCTTGTGGATCACCTATCATAATTATACCGAAGAAGGATGGGACTTGGCGAATGTGTATCGACTATAGATCATTGAACAATATTAGACTTAAAAATTGGTACCCTCTACCTAGGATCAATGATCTATTATATCAACTGCAACATGCAAAATATTTCACCAAGTTGGATCTCAAATTGGGATACCACTAGGTATGCGTTGAGGAAGAAGACACTTGGAAGACTACCTTCAAGACAAGGCAAGGTTTACATGAATGGTTGGTCATTCCATTTTGATCTATAAACTAATGTTGATATTCCACTGGATAGTTCATCACAACAGATCTAATAAAATAATGAAATATTTATTGTGAATGTTAATTTCCTTTAGATCTCATATTATTTAATTATTGGTTTTCCTCTTAAAATGTATGAAATAGATGAAATGAAAAAATTATAGAAAATAAACAAATACTTACACACCATGTTGGCTCAAAATTGGAGACCAGGGTTCTCAGAGGTTACCAACAAAGGTCCATTGTAGTCTAGTCGTGTTGGCATATTCAACCTTCCACAAGGGAAGGAGGTCTCACCTGAAGCGCTATCGAGACTTGTGTGATAAATCAAGTTAAGGAGAACATACCATTAGGCCTAGCACAATATAATACAGTCCCATACTTATATGTAAATATATCATAATATTAGAAGTCTTAAAACAGTAAAAGCATTGAACAATATGTGTTGCACAACATTAAGGTAAACACATACATCAAAGAATCTTGTTTAAACGAGAACACAACTAGCAATTATGCATAACAAGATAGATTTCACATGAAAGAAACCATACATTCATCCACATAATGACAAATTTTGGGTGTTTGAATAATCCAACGTATATTATCTTATCACAAACTTATCAGACATGGAGTTATTCTCTTTGTATCCAGACTTATACAAGTGAGTCGGTAGAGATATATTTGATCTCGACTCTCAAAATTCTGCGTAGTTACATTTCATACCCAACCCTCCTTACATTGGCTTATCGCAATAAACAGGTAGCAAAACCTCAATGACCAAAAACGGATAATGACTCAACAATTCTCAGTAACAACAAAAACTGAAACAACCAACAACAACAAAAATGCCAACAACATCCAACCCTATCCCATTACATAGCTAAATGATTTATAGATTTTCCATGGAAATTTGTTTGCTTCTTGATTCTACCATTGTGATTTCTTGGCATGTGCTTAAAGGTTATGGCTCTTTCTGTTGCTTTTTCTAGCTAAACCGTGACTATTTTCCCTGCTGGCATGTTGGCGCATAGATTTCTGCCACTTGGATCCACTGTTGAAGTGCTATATTGTTCCACAAAACTTATCAGTCTTCAAAATGAAGGGTCCAACAATCCCCGACCACAATCTTTGACTCGTCCCGAGTCAACCTTCTATTGGTTTGTTGTGGTCGTACTCGAACGAAGGGCCCAACTTTGGTACAATGGAAATGGATTGCTTGCGGAAATTTTCATAGTGTGCTACCCTATCCTTCCATTTCCTTTCCAAAATCAAGGCACTCGAAATAAATTCCTTCATGTTTTTTACATCAGGGACCTCAGGTTTGGTAGCCAATAAAGCATTCCACTATGTATCAACAAGTGAGTCCAACTGTTGTAGCAGAATGTACTCAGCTTATATTGTAGACCTGAAATGTTGGAGTGTGATCTTCACAACTCTTTTAACCTCATCCATGGCATCCAACGAGTCATCCTTAGCTTGGATCTCAACAAATTTAGTCAATTTATCTATTGGGTCAGCAATGGCCTGAGCTTCTTCATGCATTTACCTAAGCTTTGTGCACAACTCTTTGAGAGGCTTACTGCATTGGTCCAGCAAGCCAACCTAGTCTGTGAACATATCAAAGAGTCGAGGAAAATATTTGGTCCTGGTATGAATCAAGCACTTGACATTGGTTCCCTCCTCGATTACATGTTGAAGTTTCTAGAGGAGCTCTTCATGGGCCTCCTTTTCCTTAATTTGGATGGCATCCAACTGGTGTTGGAGATATTCAATTTTTCCTTCTAGTTGCTTTCATGTGTCTGCTACAAGGCCAACCATATCCACTGGCACAATTGGCCCAATGTCCTTTGGAAGGTCAAGTTCCATCTATAAAAAAGTAGGCCATACCTAGATGAATTTTTCATACACAACCCCGACAGTAGACTCAACTTGTACCTGCAAGATCTGCTCAAGTGCCACAACTGTAGTAGTGTTACATATAACCTCTTGCAACTATTTTTCATGCTTTGTGAGCTCTTGTTTACTATGCTCAACTTTGGTGATTCTCTTCTCTAGTTGATCGGTGGAATCCTGGATTATCTGCAAACTCTGAGGTGTAGGAAGGGTGGATAACTCTCCACTGGTAGAAGAGGGATCGAAAGGTGGTCATGAAGAAAGAAGCTAACCACCTGCAATAGAGATCTTTGAGAATATCGGGGCACTAACACCCTTTGATGTCAGTGAGTGCGCTTTAAGGACCTGTGTAAGATGATCTGTGACATCCGATGGAAGCATTGCAATCACTTTGGGTTTCTCCAAACAGAGCTCCAAGATAGCACAACGTTGTTAAAGGTCCTACAGTTGAGCTGTAACTTTCTCCTTGAAGGAAGTAGTGCTATTTGTAGACTGAGTGTCATCCTGGCCATTGAACAGATCTTGTGGAGGGTCCTCATCCATCAGAACATGGGTTTCGAGTCCTATCTCTAGATATAGATGAGAGGTATTTTCCAGATTTATGTGGAGGGGGACTTGGACCTCCAGGATATGAGGAGAAGTGATTGGGGATGGATCTATTGTACCTATAGTGGTGGAGGGATTGACGTAATATTTGGGAAATACGGTATCATATAGATTATGGATTGGGGAGGATGGAGGCATGGTCAAGTTGTTGGTCCCACAATTCTATGGGTTGGTGGCCTCTTCAATGATATTCATAGATTGGGGCTGGATTGGAGGGTCATCAATAATGTGTATGATGGTGGGTGTGGATGGTGAAGTGAATGAAGTGGGAGTTTTAGTGCGCGACCGGGGTGGAGTGGTGTGGATTTGAGGGTGAATGGAGGCAAGGGGGATGGCGTTAGTAATGAGAGAGTCAATAGTGGGTTGGTATGGGGACTTGGTATGCAACTTATTTCGAGGAAAGAAAAAATTCAAAACCTCTCGAAATTTCTTACCTGAGATATGGGCGTCATCAGGAATGAATAAAAATGGGATGTGAACTATGATGCTCAGTGACACTTCCTCTTCTTCTTCTTCTACATCCTCCTCTGAGGTGGAAGGCATCCATGTTCTCCTACTTGTGCTAGAGCCTGCACTTGATGGATCTACTGGATGAGACCTTTGTGAAATGGTTGTCATGGTGTAGGAAATACATGTCAGTGTCTCTTCCCTTAGGACCCCTGGCCATCCTTTGACCTCCTTTTCAAACACCGCTGCATCCAAATAAAATGACAGAGGAGTCATATGAAAGAATGTTGGTGAAACACCTAACAACCGCATAAAATTGTGGTCATGATTTATACCGAACCAGATCTAGTGTGTATGTTTGTTAAGGATCTCCTACGGAATCCTAAGCCTTTGAGTTTTGGTGACCATCTCATTGTGCCACTATGCAAAAAAAACATTGTGCTCATCAACATTCCTGACCACGTTTCGAGCATGCCAAGAATCGAATAATTTGGAAATGCGAGGACCAGAACCATGGGAAATTCGTTGACCTTGGGGAGGCTTCCATTTCCACATCGTAAAATAAACAAGCAAATACCAATATATGAAGTAAGTGGTCCGCTCATGGAAGTTTGCGTAGGCCTATAACATCTCTTATAGCAGGTACTAGCACCAATTCATTGATGCGTCGTTCTTGGTGAATTCGACCACTGCTATGGCATCAAGCGTACACTCATTCCTCATAAAAAATTTCATCACCTTGCCAATGATGAGGTAGCAGGCACAACATACCTGTGGATCATTAATGGGCTATATCAGAGCACCATGACATCCTCAGCGAGTGCCATACAATTCATATAGGCTAAGCGTACCCTTTTTCCTGCCATGTTTCATGGACCCCTGGAAGCCATCTGATACATTTTGACCTGTCATGGACAAGTGTGTCAACTGGTGGATGTATAAAAACATGTATGGGGTATCCCTTGTCCAGCCACAATGTGTCATTGTGGACTTGAATGATTAGGAATTTAGTGCATTTGGTGACTTTAGCAGTGGTGTTGAACACTGATAAGTCCCACAGATTCATTAGCGTGTTTTTGTGCAAGGGCAGGAACGACTTTTTCCACTGCCACCAAAATGAACCATCCAGTAAGGTGGTGCAGTATTTGAATGAATGAATCTCCATGGATGAGTACTGGGAAGCATTAGTGAAGTCAGTTTCCACTAGTTGAGTGTGTTTTTCCTTGCCATGGACATCATTTAAAACTTCGACTCGGGGGTCAATTAATTCAGTCGGAACAACCACTGTAATTGGAGCAGGATATTTGGGAACAAATCCTCGAATAGAGGTACGAACCTTGCTAACAAACATTTGATGATAAAAAAAGTAAACAAGGGACATGGATGCAGATGCAAATTCATGGATATCTCACTGGGCGTCAGGACTGAGTATACATTTAGCGCAATGAAAATGCACGAATATCAACCCGATGACCAAAGGCGTGCTTATAAGAAAAATTTAAAGGGTGACATGATGACCATGCATTGAATATTACAAGGTGACAAGAGTGGGCATTAGCCTCGACTCAATCCCTCGAACTCGGAAAAATCCATAACATGATTTGGGAAAATAAACACATAATCGGAAAGTTGGTAACATGATGGTCGATTAACGCAGGAAAGTAATGAGCAGGTGAGTGGTTAATCAAAAAAAGGATGGCTAGATATTAGTATTTAAGTGACTATGACAAGAAGAGACGTAATGACGGGTAAAAAGGTACTAACGGATTTTAATGACCCACGTGATGACACAAGGGCATAGAATTCAAATTTCAGCAACATTAAGTATGAGAATACATGACTGGGACCTCCCTGACAACAAAGTGAATATTTGGGATAGATGTCTTAGATAGGACAATGAAGAACTCAGAAACATAATCATAGGACACGTCATCGTTAATTAACAAAAAAAAATAGAGACAAAAATGGAAATCATGTACATACTAACTCACTCTCAGAAACAAGAGCATATTGAAACTAAAATTATGCGACAGACAGGTAGGTCTTTAGGTGTGCACCATTCACCTATCCAGGTCGAAGAATTCCATCGAGTTGCACTAATTTTACAGCTCCATATTCACAAATTTTTGCAACTATAAAAGGACTATTCCAGTGCATTTGGAGCTTTCTCAGATGTTTTTGATACTTATTGTCATATAAGATCATGAAGTCACCCTGCGCAAATGATTTTCTCTTTATATGTTGATCATGTCAGGCCTTTTTTTGAGATTTCTCCAGAGTATTATGGAAATTGACTAAGAATCTAGCTTCCTCAAGTTCCATTAGTTCGTCAACCCGCTTAGCAAGTGAGTGATCATCTATCATCTTAGCAGCTTGCGCAATGAATAAACTGGGGGTGAGAAACTCAGTTGGGACAACTTCTTCTCAACCATATACCAGTTGAAAAAAGGTATACTTGTTTAATCGCTTTGTGGTAGTCATGTATTCCCATAACATAGCTAGAACTCACTCATCCCAGTCATCACGATTTGCTCAACAAACCTTAATCATTCCCATATCCAATATTTTATTAAATTCTTCCACTATCTTGTTAGCTTGTGGATGATAGGGACTTATCTTATGTTGTTGAATAATAAATTCTCTTGTAAGTGTCTTGATAGTTTCACTGATAAAATGGGATCCTTGATCACTGGTCAAACTCTAAGGACAACCAAACCTGGTAATAACATTTTCAAATATACATCGTGTTGCGGTGGTTGTAGAATGGTCTCGAACAACCTATGCTTCAGCCCAACGATTCTAGTAATCAATTGCGGTAATTATGTACCTTTCCTTCGAGTGATTAGCATAATGATTTATCGAACTGATGAAATAAAAAACCCATTTTTCAAAGGATTTTAGTGCACAAATAGGGTGCAGAGGAAACTCATCGCGGCATGATGGTTTCCCCACTTTCTATCATATATCGTAGGTGCGAGCATATTCCTTAGCATATTTAAAAATTGTAGGCCACAATAGTCCTGCATGTAATATCTTTCTAGTAGTTTATGTTCCGTCAATGTATCCTCCTACAACTCCACTGTGACATTCCCATAGAATATCAGGTCTTTCTGGTCAAGCACACAACGCCTCAATATATTATCCAATCCCAGTTTGTATGTTTGGCCCACAATGAGTTGATAATCCGTTGCATGAACCACGATGTGCCTCTTCTAGGTCACATAATATCCTTTCAACATATTTCCAGTCGTCAAGAATAGGGAAATGTCCGACAAATAATCAGGAATAACCTCAATTGGAAAAAGGTCAGCATCAGGGAGTTTATCATTGACCACTCTGCCACTTTCTCCAGACTCAAGGTGAGACAAGTGATATGTCTTAGCATTTAACTTTCCCTCCTTAACAATGACCTCGAAATATAACTCTTGAAACAATAACAACCACCTGCAAATGTGACCCTCTAACACAGGTTTTTTTACCAAATACTTCAAACCAGAATGGTGAGTAAAAAACACAAAATGATTTCTAAGTAAACAATGCTTAAACTTTTGTAAAGCATACACCATAGCCAAACCTTCCCTTTTATTTGTGGTGTAGTCACGTTCAACTTTGGAAAGTTTGTGATTGACAAAGTATATAGGATAATCCAAGTTTTCTTCCCTTGATTGCACCATAAAAACACCTAACGAAATTGCAGAAGCATTGATATGTACATGAAATTCAATTTTCCAATTAGGATAGGTCAGAATAGATGCAGTAATCATCTTTTCTTTGAGGAAATCAAATGTCGTATCGCAGTCCTAAGTCCAATTAAACCCTTTAGATTTATTGAGAAGTTGTTCCAATGGTGTTGTTATGCTCGTGTAACCCCTGATAAATTGGCAGTAATAACCAATATGTCCCACGGTCGTTTGTAGATTCTTGACAAAGGTAGGGGGGGGCATATTAAGAATAACTACAATTTTCACAGGATCTACGAGAACTCCTTCCGTATAAACAATATGACCTAGAAGATTCCCAAATGGTACACAAAAAAAACATTTTCTCAGATTAAGGGAAATATGTAGCTGACTACAATCGCCCAACAACAATTGTAATATCCCAATATGTTCCTTGAGTAAGATATAAAAAATCCAATCATCCAGACAGACCTCAAGAAACTTATGAATGAAATTGTAGAATGTTGCGATCATGATCCGAGAAAACAATGTTGGGGCATTATTGAACCCAAAAGGCATAACGTTGTAGGAAAATGATCCCCACTCAATAGTGAAGGTATTCTTATTCTTGTCTTCCTCAATGATTTGAACCTAGTGATATCTAGAAAATCCATCTGTAAAATAATATGCCTCATTTCCTGCTACTTGATCCAGTACCTCATCGCTAAAGGGGGTAGGAAAGGGGTCATGTACAAAATAAACGTTCAGGATTCTGTAGTCCACACAAACCTGGATATCATTCATACCTTTCTTGGTTTGAATCATGATAACACTGATCCATTCATCCTTATCAAGAGGGAAAATCAGCCCAGCTGTCATCATCCTATCAATATCCTTATTCACTTTCTCTTTGACTCTGGGATTTAGACGGTATGGCTTATGCCTGACTAGTCTTGATTCAGGCTTTAACTCTATCCTCATCTCCGCTAAATCTCTCTTAATTCCTTTTAGTTATGAAAATTTTGTGGTAAATAATTCCTCATATTCCCACAACATATTATATCTATGTCATGGTTTGTTCATCCCAATAGTCTCCAATGGATGCTAGCTTAGGATGCTCATCAATTCCTATATTAAATTTCCGCAACTTCAGGGGTTTGGTATAGGAACTACTAACATCATCAGAGATAGTATCTTTAGCCTCCCTAACTCCTTCAAATTCCGGAAATGTTAGATGTCTAAGTTCCTCAAGGTCATCGAAATATTCAGGGTCTTTATCAACAATAAGATAGACCGCAGTCGGTTGCGCATAGGATGGGTAAAGGCTATGATGAATGAGGTACTCATGTTCAGGACAGACAATAGGAGTGTGTATAGGATTAATGTCATTAGTAAAAATTATTTTCTTAATCTATTGCAAAGCTAAAGTGATTTCAGGGGACTTACCTGAGAATAAGAACTCTTGACAAAATTGTCGTTGAAGGATTTCCCAACAAACAATTTGGTGTCGAGCTTCCTCATGTATATACCAATAAGATGGAAGTTTTCTCAAGGAGTAAATAAAATTATGCACCCACATTTTAGAATGAAGTTTCAAAACTTCCCATACCTAAATATAGTGTGAAACATTCTCCCTTGGATCATAAATCCCATTATATAATTCAAAGATGACGATTTCAAATTCAACGAAATAAGCTGCAAAGGGGGAATAAAGAGATGATGGATGGCACACTTTTCTTCGTCCCGAGAAGATAAAGTACCCTTTTGGGTGGCCCGCCATCTAGCTTAAGAGGATCTTAATGCAACATTGAGATATAAGGATATATATAAAAGAAAAAGGTAATAGTGTTGATTGATTATGGTAGTACCCATAACTTCATTAATGGAAAATTAGGGAAACTTTTCAATTTCTTTGAATTTCTAGGACCATAGTTTCAAGAAATGATTGTAGATAGAGGTACCATAAAAAATTTCAGGGAAGTGCCATAGAATTAAGCTCTATATGGGGGATTTTTTATTGGATGGTCCCATTATTTCAATCTAAATGGGTGTTTTTGATGTTTTATTTAGGGTCCAATGGTTACAATCATTGGGAACAATGGATCTTATTTTTCAAGAAATTTTCATGATATTTTCCTTAAAAGGAAAGGAAATTGAACTCAGAGGTATCTCAGGGAATCCCTCTAAGGTTATAAGCTCTAAAAACATGATAAAATTACTCAAAAATGGACACCAGGGTGCACATGCACAATTGTGCTCACTATATAGTCAAACATCTAGACCTTATGTTCCAATGGATCTCCAAAACATTATAAAAAATAATTTCAAGGTATTTGAAGAGATGCCTAAGGGTCTTCCACCTAGTTGATAATTACCATGCTATTCATTTGCAACCAATAAGTGTACCATATAACATTAGGCCTTGCAAGAAGGAAGAGCCCCTGCATTTGAAAGTAGCTATATTAAAAGAAAGAACTTACTCAAACCCATTTATGAAAAGGAAATGTTGGCCATATTATATGAAGTTAAGAAATTATGAGCTCTTACTTAATAGGAAGGAACTTCAAGGTAAAAAAATATCACCATGGTTTGAATTACTTCTTGGAACAATGATTATCTTTAGAAGAGAAAAAAAATGGATTACAAATATGTTATTTTTATGAATTTTAAATTATCTACAAAAAGGGAAAAAAAAAACATGGTGGAAAATTCACTTTCAAGGAACGAAGAAGATGCAGAAGGTTTACTATGTGATATTTCCATTCTACAATCTAAATGGGTGGAAGAAGCAAGGATAAAACGGAAGCAAGATCAAAAGGTATGCAATATCATTCAACAACAACAAGAGGACCCAAGTGCATTAGATAAATTTGTATGGAAAAATGATTTATTGTGGTATCAAGATCGGTTATATTTATGTAAGAATTCCCAACTCAAACAAAACTTCATTTTGGAAATGCACACTTCTCCTATAGGAGGACATTCAAGGTTCTTAAAAACTTACCACAAGATCAAGAAGGAATTTTCTAAAAAGGTATTAAAGCTGATGTTCAAAAGTGTGTGGCTGAATTTGTGGTTTGCAAATAGAATAAGGGAGAGAGAATCAAGAACTTAGGTCTCCTAAAACCCTTAGCTATACCAAGTCAACATTGGGAAGAGGTTTCAATGGATTTATTTACAAGTATACCTAAGTTTCAAGGAAAGAATGGCATCATGGTAATAGTGGATAAAGTCACAAAGTATGCCCATTTTTTCTTCCTTTCTCATCATTTTAAAGCAAGTACATAAGCCACAACATTCAAGGAAACAAATCAAAATATACATGGAATCCTTAAGATGATTGTAAGTGATATAGATCCAATTTTCACTGGAAATTTTTGGATTGAATTATTTTCTTGTTTGGGAACTCAATTGGCTCACTTGGAAAAACATGACAAATAAAGGAAATAAACTAGAAATTATTCCCTTGAAGGACGTTAGCTTTAATCCCACCTAGGTCTCTAGAGTTGCATCCTTTGAGCACATTTCCATGTTAGTTTGATATATAGGGTTGACTACACCTATAGTATCCACTAGTTCTGATTTAAAAGAGAATAATATGTCCAAAGCCTCATAGTTGGCTAGTGAAAAGGCATAGAGAGAGGACTCTCCAATAAGCATATAAGTCGAGGTGGAGTAGATGAAACCACCACATGGGGGTGGTGAATGTGAGTTGAGATTCTAGAAACCAGAGATTGCAGAGAATAAAGGGGATATGTGGGCTCCAAGTACTCCTAGAAATAAATATGCATGAAGGTAGTGGCCTATTTCTCCAATTATTTAAGCTCTATTGGTTGGGTTTTAGTTTATGTTGGTTGTGAAGCTTGATTATATTCCTAATTCATATGTAGGTCAAAGAAACTACACGATACACAATTCATGCCCCCCCCCCCAGCCATGAGGGGGCCAAAATTTTAATATTTTTTTGCAATTCAAATATTGTAATTTCATAGTCAATCTGGACCGTTCATTATAAGGTCACAGATCTAACGATAGAAGTTATGTTAGGGTTTTTTTCCCTAGAAGGCAACCCTCTTTTATGAGGGAATTGTATTGCGGTTGTTTATTTATTGTGAATATTGTATTTTGAGATAGGAAACTGTGAGAGAAAGAAGAGGAAGTTACAACGGGTGTGTTGTAGGTTGTATCCCTTCATTTTGATGGATAATAATAAGGAAGGACATGTCAATTTCTCTGGTGGATGTATCCCACACTGGGTGAACCACATATATCTATGTCTCTATTGTATTATGTATCTTCTATGTTTTATTTCTGCATTTTTTTTATTTTATTGTTCCACGATCTTGTTTTTATAACAACTGGTATCAGAGCGAAAGGTAACTTGCATGAAAAGAGGGTTCATGGTTCGAGTGGGAGAAATGGCAAAAGATGAAAATGTTAGGATTGAGAAATTTAACACCCAAAACTACCAGTTATGGAAGATGCAGATGGAAGATTATTTATATCAGAAGGATCTATTCCTACCATTGGTTGGAATAGAAAATAAGATGATGGTCATGAAGGATGAAGAATGGGAGGCTCTTGACAGAAAGGCACTAGGAATGATACGGCTGAGCCTGGCAGCGTCTATGGATTTCAATATTTCAAAAGAAAATATAATGAAGGAGTTGATGGATGTATTGGATAAATTGTATGAAAAACCCTCGACGTCCAATAAGGTATTTCTAATGAAGCGATTATTTAATATGAAGATGTTAGAAGGTGGGTCTATTGCAGATCATTTAAATGAATTTAAACTGTTACTAATCAACTAAGTCATGTAAAAGTGGACTTTGATGATGAGGTCAGGGCTCTTATAATCATGTTCTCATTGTCAGAAAGATGGAATAGCTTGATCATGGTTGTAAGTAACTATGTATTTATTTCAAACACTCTAAAATTTGATGATGTTGTTGGTGTTATTCTTAGTGAGGAAATGTGACATAAAAGAACAGGTGAGACATCAGGCAATGCATTGACTGTGGAGAACAGGGGAAGACAAAAGGATAGAGGAAAGGGCTCAGGGAACCGTGGGAATTCTAGGAAGGGTAGATCCAAATCCATACTGGGAAAGATAGAGTGTTGGAATTGTGGGAAGAAAGGACATCTGAAGAAAGACTGTAGAGCTCCAAAGAAACTAAGAGATGGACAGCAGGAGAAAAATACGGAAGCAAATGTAACATGTGATGTGTTACAAGATGTTTTGATTCTTTCTGTAGATAATATTTCTGAGTCTCGGGTAATAGATTCAGGGGATTCATTTCATGTCACATCCCATAGGAAACATTTTCTAGATTATATTAAAGGTGATTTTAGACAGGTTCATTTGGGTGATGATGCACCATGCAAAATTGTTGGAATGGGTAAGGTACAAATAAATAAAAATAATGGAAACCAATGGTTATTGAAAGAGGTAAGAAATGTTCCAGATCTAAGGAAAAATCTAATTTCAATAGGGCAGTTGGAAAGTGAAGGTTGTATATCTATATTTACAGATAAGGTGTGGAAGGTCACCAAAGGATCATTGGTGATAGAAAAAGGAGAGAAGGTAGGTACATTGTATTTATGTACTAGTAATACTGACTCTTCTATCTCTTTAACTTATACAAGAGTGGATACATCACTGTGGCATCATAGGATTGGACACATGAGTGAGAAGGAGATGCAGATACTTCACAAAATAAAAAAAATTCCAGATCTTAAACAAATTGATTTGGATTTTTGTGAGCATTGTGTTTATGGAAAACAAAAGAGAGTCAGATTTCTCAGAATCGAAAAAGAAAAGAAGACTGAAATATTAGAGCTTGTGCATACAGATGTATGGGGACCAACTCAGGTATCCTCTCTTGGTGTCTCTCGTTATTATGTTACTTTTATTGATTATGCAACTATAAAAACTTGGCTTTATTGCATTCGATAAAAATATGATGTTTTTGATACTTTTAAGAAATGGAAAGCTTTGGTTGAGATTGAGACGGGAAAAAGGTTGAAGTGGCTTAGATAAAAAAAAATGAAGGTGAATATTGCAACAAGGATTTTGATGATTATTGTTCATACCATGGGATTCGTATAGAGAAAAGAGTTCCAGGAACACCACAAGAAAATGGTGTGTCAGAAAGAATGAACGGGACAATCATGGAGTGTACAAGGAGTATGAGATTGCATGTTGGGTTGCCCTTACAGTTCTGGGTAGATGTTGTAGATACTGTTGTTTACTTAATAAACATAGGAACTTCAAGATATTTGGATGGTGGAATTCCAGAGAAGGCATGGACAAGTAAAAAGGTAAACTATTCTTTTTTGAAGACTTTCGGTTCTGAAGCATTTGTTCATATTGATAAAGAAAATAGAACAAAGCCTGAGGAAAAATACAAGAAGTGTACCTTTATTGGATATAGTGTTAATTATTTTGGTTATCGCTTATGGGATTATGAAAACGGAAAAATCATTAGGAGTAGAGATGTCATATTCAATGAGAAGGTCATGTACAAAGATCAATTGCAGGGAAAGAAACAAGAAAAAGAAAAACCAGAATACACAGTGCTTGATGAGAACACTAAGAAAGAAATTCCAAAGGTACCAGAAAATCAAAATGTACAACAATAGGAGAAGTAGGTACCTCAAATCTTTCAAGTGTTGTTATAAGATATACCAGGTTAAGTAGACCCCATGAACGATACTCTCCTTCGTTGTATTATTTATTGTTAACTGATTCTGGTGAAGCGAAAAGTTATGAAGAGGTAATGCAGGTAGAAACTAAAAAGAAGTGGGAGCAAGGCATGAAAGAGGAAATGGACTCCTTGGTAAATAACCATACTTGGGACTTGGTTCAGTTTCTTGCAGGAAAAAGAGAATTGTAGAATAAATGGGTTTACAGGGTGAAGGAAGAAGATGGAGGAAACAATCGGTATAAGGTTGGACTTGTTGTAAAGGGGTTTGCACAAAAGAAAGGTATATATTTTGATGAAATATTTTCTCTTGTTGTTAATATGACTTCAATTAGGACTATTTTAAGTCTTGTGGAAGTATAATATTTGCATCTTGAACAGTTAGATGTAAAAACAACTTTTCTCCATTGGGAATTGGAGGAAGAGATTTATATGCAACAGCCACAGGGGTATGAAATCAAAGGAAAGGAGAATTTAGTATGCAAGTTGAAGAAGAGCTTGTATGGTCTAAAGAAATATCCAAGGAAGTGTTATTTGAATTTCGATAGGTTTATGACAGAACAAGGTTATAGTAGATGTCATTTTGATCAATGTGTTTATTTTAAAAGGATAGAAAATGGAAGCTATATTATATTTCTATTGTATGTAGATGGCATGCTTGTTGCAGGGTATAATATGCAGGATATAAATTTTCTCAAGAAGAAATTATCTAATTCATTTGTGATGAAGGATTTGGGTGCTGCAAATAAAATCCTTGGTATGAGAATAACAAGAGACAAGAAAAATCGCAAATTGACATTGTCTCAAGATGAGTACATAGAGAAGGTGTTGGAGAGGTTTAGAATGCAGAATGCAAAATCAATTAGTACACCTTTGGCTAGACATTTCAAATTAGCTAAGGAAATGTATCTCAAGACAGAGGAGGAGATAAAATACATGTCTAAGGTCCTTTATTCATCAATAGTTGGCAGCTTGATGTATGCGATGGTTTGCACAAGAATAGATATTGCACGTGTAGTGGGAATTGTGAGTAGGTATATGAACAATCCAGGTAAAGAACATTGGGAGGAACTAAAGTGGATTCTCAGGTATTTGAGAGGTACTTCTACTCATGCATTATGTTTTGGAGGTTCAGACACTGTTCTACAGGGATATGTTGATTTAGATATGGCAGGTGATAAAGATATTAGGAGGAGCACCACAGGGTATGTTTTTACTGTAGGTGGAACAATAGTAAGTTGGATTTCGAAACTGCAAAAGGTTGTTGCACTTTCAACAATGGAAGCAAAGTATGTTGCTGCTACAGAGGCTAGTAAAGAGATGATTTGGTTATAGAGGTTTATGGAGGAATTGGGAAAGAAGAAAGAAAATAGCAGGTTGTACTGTGATAGCAAGAGTGCCATTCATCTTGCAAATAAATCAGTCTTCCATTCTAAGAATAAGCATATACATCTCAGGTACCATTTGATATGATCTCTCTTGGAAGATGGACATTTGAAGTTGGAAATGATACATACTAGCTAGAATCCTGCAGACATGTTAAAAAAGGTAGTAACGAGGGAGAAACTGAGTTCCTTCTCAGTTTCAGTTGGTCTTCAATTATGAAGGTGAAGATGAGAAATTTTCCAAGTCCAAAGTGAATCATAGTCCAACAGGTATAACAATAGTGGAGTTGTTGTGATCAGTCTCCAAGTGGGAGATTGTTGGTTGTGGAGCCTGATTATCTTCCTAATTCATATGCAAGTCAAAGAAACTACAAGATATGCAATTCAAATATTGTAATTTCGTAGTCAATCTAGACTGTTCATTATAAGGTTGAAAATCTGATGGTAGAAGTTATGTTAGGGTTTTTTTCCCTAGAAGGAAACCCTGTTTTATGAGGGAATTATATTGCAGTTGTCTATTTATTGCAAATATTTTATTCTGAGAGAGGAGACTATGAGATAAAGAAGAGGAAGTTACAACGGGTGTGTTGTAGGTTGAATCCCATCATTTTTCTAGATAATAATAAGGAAGTACCTAAC
The DNA here is from genome assembly GCA_010110895.2 of Picea sitchensis. Taxonomy (NCBI): domain Eukaryota; kingdom Viridiplantae; phylum Streptophyta; class Pinopsida; order Pinales; family Pinaceae; genus Picea; species Picea sitchensis. The sequence continues at coordinate 73,660 of SNQJ01S0075609.1, forward strand.
AATTTCTCTGGTGGACATAGCCCACACTGGGTGAACCACATATATCTGTGTCTCTATTGTATTGTGTATATTATGTGTTTTATTTCTGCATTTGTTTTATTTTATTTCTCCACGATCCTCTTTTTCTAACAATTTCAACTACACGCTGATCTCTCACCCTATTCTTACTTTAAGTTTCCTATCATAATATTCATGCCAGTGATTCCACTGAATGGTGGAATTCATCGCTCAACACTAAGATTCAACAACCTCACACTCACATCACTCAATCCCTCATTGAACCTCCTTAAGCTTGCATGGCATGCAACATTTATTCCTACAATAGAAATGGGACATTTATATTGCACATATATGGAAATTCCTGGTCAAGCCCACCCTAACCAAAGCACCTTGTATTTTCACCTTGGGTTTGAGCAAATACTAGTTGCCAACTTCACGCTAGACTAGTGCACCCTTGCTCATTTATAATAGTACAATTCTATAAGGGTTGAGAGATGAGATGGTTTCAATGGCATTGAGACCATCCAAAACATACATAGAAATAAACCCACACACACACTTCAATTCCCCCCATTGTACTGCACATAAATCCACAAACTAGCAACCCTTAACACCCCATCCCTTCATGCTTGGATGACATGACAATTATTATTGTACAGCATAAATATCATAATGAGTGGCAATTTCATGGGGGGAGAGATGAGATATGGATCCCCCCCATTTATTTTAAGTAATCCTTCATTCATCCTTGCTCCTAGGTTGGCCTAAGCATTGACCTCCCTCTTAAGCCAATGCAATAATTCTTTGTGTGGGATGAGACAGTATAATTTTTTGGAGAAGGGTTTGATGGAATAATGATCTTATGAATATCAAATAATCCTAGACCAATGTGACTTTGTAAAGTCCTTTCTCCTTTAGCGTGACTAGGCCTTGATAAACTCATATTGCTTCTACATCATTAGTGGTTGCATTTCCTAGTTCCCATGTATACTTTATTTCCTTTTGTTTATCTAGGTAATAGATGACAACCCCCACCACCACCCCCCCNACAACACCTAATTCATACCACTCATAGTTTACTTTTATATGCAAGATAAAAGAGTAATATATATTGATTCCTCTTTGATCTCTACTTCTAGAATTGACAATCCCCTAGTCTAAGATGCCATTTATGGGACCGATTCGATTTCCCGATCTACATATTGGAATGCATTGATCATTATAAGATAAAATATTTGATACTTTGTGTCCTTAAATTCATAGTTAGCTAATGAAATTTTCCTATTTCATTGGATTGGATTATCTCATGCAAGAGCCCCTACAAATGATTGGCCACTCCAGTTAGGGTGGAGGATTCTTAATGAAATATGGTGCAATTCCTATTTAACCATATTTTCCAAGATATATATTTTGGCATAGCAATCCAAACTCTTTGGAGTAGATACTTAATAGTTAGTTTGTGAAGATACAAAGCCTACTATGTCAAGAACATTTGCCTCCAATCTTGAGGCACTAATATTGTTTGCCCTAGCTTCACAAAGGCTAGTGTCCATAACTCATGGGTGAATTTGAATTCCATAAATAGATGCTTGGTTGTATATTATAATTAAAGGGAAAGGGGGACTTGGAAGGACCGTGAAATCCCCTATTTTTAAAGTTCTAGGATGTTATAAGTTTCCCTACAATATGATCCAACAAAAAATATAAACTTTTGGAAGACCATCTTTGCTCCTGATCCATTTCCAAATTGTGAATCGTGGGGAAATATCTAGAGCATCCAACTACATGGAATACACATAAAATTGAAATTTTTATTTCTAATTCATTTCATGTAGCTTACCAACTATAAATTATGCAAAAATTTAACTAGATTATGATGCCCATAATTAAATACATCTACAATATTCTAATAAACATGCATGTAGTTAATAAATCATTTATAATAGCACATAAAACCATTCTCTTTCACGGAGTAAAATGCACAACTATAAGACTAATAAGGAATGTATAATCCTCCAACTCTCTTCCTCTTGACCTACCCAACCCAAGGAATGTACCCCTTCATTGCTTTTAGTCCATCGAGTGTCCCATTTGTTTATCAGGGTCTCTTTAGCACAGGTAACCAGGAATCTCTTTGTTGGGAACTCAAGGGAAACTCACTACCAAGAAACTACTAGGAAAACAACAACAACACTTGTTGTTGCAGTGAAACTCACACAAGAGCTCACTCTTCATGCCTGACAACCTAGTTCTTCATTTTCCAGTTCCAAAATTCTCTGAAAATGCCCCAGCATGCTCCAGAATTTTCCCATCCTTCCTTCTCTAGATATGAATCTCTTTTTCCTTTCTCTTTACTTGTTGTTCATGCCCAGACTAAATGTGAAAAAATGCCTATACTTCCCATACTAAATTCATCTATTTTAACAAGACAATTGACTTCTCACTCTTCCAAATGTTGATTGTACTGTAGTCCCATGCTTCCAATAACTATGAAAGTGAATTCTATACCCACCCCCTGACAGGTATTCAATGATTTGGATCTCATACACTCAAACAAAAAATACATGGTTGAATCAAAAGGTAATAGAATTGAGAAATATGGGTTTGGATTAATACCCATAAACCATTTCCCCCTTGGGCCCCTCTTAGACACTCCCAGGCATCCCCTCTCTCTTGTGGATTAATCAACTCAAATATCTTCCCATATTTCCAGCAATTGGCATTACATTATTTTATTAAAATCAAAAAATACATTTCACATATTACATTGCTTGGCCATAGCCATATTCATATCTACATTATGCATAAATTAAACTGGGGATTATAGTGGGGATGTTACATATCAGGACTTAGTTTCTCAAGAAGCAAAGCTAATCACTATGTGTATTCCAAGCTAGTTGATGATCATTTTATTTATGTGGTATTTTATGTTGATGATATGTTCTTGATTGGAAACAATAAGGAAATCATCAAGGATGTCAAAACCGAGTTGTCTTCTAAATTTGATATGAAATATCTTGGTGTACTTCCCCTCATTTCGAGGATGGTACCCAAGGTAAACCTTATATTATTTAGGGCACAACGTCGACCAATAACAAGGCTCGAATCAATTTCAACAATATACTCATTACGAGCTCAACATGTCGCTTACAGGAATTGAAATCGGTTGGGGAGAATAACAATGATTTCTCCCAACCACCCGAGATAAACCCAATTTATTGTATGGTTGAAGGTATGTCTAATTGCACACTAGATTTCAATTTATGTGAATGTTGCATATATGGTAAATAGAATCGATTAAGACTCTCATTTGGTGCTACAAGAGAAAAGGGAATCTTAGAGTTGATACACAATGATGTGTTTGGGCTTGTGTGTATTCCATCATTAGGTATATATGTGTATTATGTTTCATTCATAGATGATTTCTCAAGGAACACACTGATTCATTTCCTCTAAAGGAAATATGAGGTTTTTTATAAATTTAAAGATTTTAAGGATCTTGTTGAGAATCAGACAAAGAATAAAATAAAGATGTTGAGGACGGATAATGGTGGAGAGATCTATGGAAATGAATTCAAGGAATTTTGTAAGAAGTGTGGAAAATGAAGGCAAAATACTACTCCATAAACACCTCAACAAAATGGAGTTGTAGAAAGAATGAATAGGATGTTTATAGAAAAGGAAAGGAGCATAATCAGTTGTGCCAGGTTAGGACATGAATTCTAGGTAGAGGTAGTATATATTGCATGTTAATTGGTAAATCAATTACCCTCATTATTATTGGTCGACAAAACTTCACATGATGCATGGACTAGTAAGAAACCCTCTCTCAAACATCTCAATTTTTTTGGTTGTGATGCTTAATTACATGTTCCAAAGGAAAATAGGAGTAAGATAAATAATAAAGCTGAAAAATATATCTTTATTGGTTATAAATATGGTATAAAGGTTATAAAATTTGGAACCTGGTAACTAACAAGATTGTTTAGAATTAGGATGTTGTTTTTAGAGAGGTTAAATATGTTCCCAAACATTAATGCCTACCAAGGGAAAAAGAACTAGATATAATAGAGTTTGAGTTGAAGGATGAAGATTCTGACTCAACGGAAGAAGATGAATAAGAAGAAGAAGAACCTCATACTCCAAATTTGAGGAGATTGGTTCAGGAAAAAAGGAAACAAGAAAGGTATACTCCAGCTGATTTTCGTGCGATTTTTTCTTTATTTATTACTAATGATGATCCTAGAACTGTTAGGGAGGTAGTGGATTCAAAGGATACTAAAATCTGAAAGAAGGCCATGGTTGAAGAAATGGTTGCCTTGGATAATAATAAGGCTTGGGATCTAGTCGATTTTCCAGAAGGAAGGAAACCCATTGGTAGAAAATGGGCGTTTAAGAATAATTTGAATGAAAAAAGTAAAGTGGAGAAATTTAAATCTCACTTAGTAGCAAAGGGATATTCCCAGGTAGAGGGAATTGATTTTGGTGAATTTTTTTCTCATCTTGCTAAATCAAATTCTACAAGATTTATTTTATCTATTGTTACTGCTTTTGATCTTGAAGTAGAGAAGATGGATGTGAAGGAAACATTCCTACATGGGGATCTTAAATAAGAAATCTACATGAAACAACCATAATGTTTTGTAGTCATGGGAAATAAAGAGTTGGTTTGTAAACTAAAAAAGTCCTTGTATGGATTAGAACAATCTCCAAGAATGTGGTATCAAAAGTTTGATACCTATATATCAAGATTTAGTTTCTCAAGAACCAAAGTTGATCATTGTGTGTATTCCAAGCAAGTTTTTGATCATTCTTTGTTTATGTGGCATTGTATGTTGATGATATGTTGCTAATTCAAAACAACAAGGAAATCATCAAGGATGTCAAAATCTAGTTGTCTTTTGAATTTGATATGAAAGATCTTGGTGTTGCAAATTTTATTTTGGGAATGGAAATAAAAGGAGATTGGGTAAACATGAAACTTTGGTTGAATTAGAGGAAATATGTTGAGACAATATTGAAAAGGTGTAATATGAAAGAATGTAAACCAATTAAGGTTCCTATTCATGTAGGTGTAAATTTATCTATAGATCAATGTCTCAAGACATAGGAAGAGGACATGTCTCGTGTTCCCTATGATAGTGTTGTTGGTAGTTTGATGTATGCAATGGTATTTACTAGACCATACATTTCCCATGCAGTGGGAGTTTGAGTAGGTATATGTCAAAACTAGGGAAGGAGCATTGTACAACTGTAAAGAGGGTTTTCGGGAATTTGCGTGGAACTACAAATGATGCAATTTAATACCAAGGAAGACCTAAACAGGAAATAGTGTTATATGTACATGGCTTGGTTGACACAAACCAAGATAAATATATGAAACATAGAATATCTACAAATGGTTACATGTTTAACCTATTTGGAGGAGAAATTAGTTGGATGAGCAAGAGACAAGGTGTATTTGCACTCTCAACTATAGAAGTTGAATACATGGTAGCCACTCATGAAATTAACGAAGTTGTATGGTTATAGATATTGTGTTCAGGTATTGGGTTTGTACAACAAGTTATAAGGTTACATCATGACAATCAGAGTGCAATCTTTTTGGCAAAGAACCTAGATTATCATTCTAAAATGAAACATATTGATCTTCAGTACCACTTTGTGAGAGACATGGTTGAAGACAAGAAGGTGTTGCTGGTGAAGTTTGACACTTTGAATAATTTTGTAGAATCATTGATGAAGTATGTTAGTATTGAGAAGTTCCCTTGGTGTAGAGAACCAATGTGCATTGCTACCCTAAATTATTGATCTTGTAAAAAAAAATCCCCCCATTTGCAAAAATAACAACAAGTGGGAGAATGTTGAGAATGCGTTATATTATTTTCATGGATATTGTATATGTCGGGGGGGTCAAAATCCTTCGACCAAAATTTTTGGGCTATTTTTAGTATGCTTTATGGATTGTTTTGGTTTTTTCAACCAATGGTTTTTCAACACATTGTAATCTAATTATGGTTAAGGAATTAAGGTTGTAATTTAATCCAGGTTAACAAATTCTGATTTTGGATGCCATTGAATACCTATATATTTTATTGTGAATAGTGAAATTAATATAATAAAGAAGATAGAGGTGCAACTCTAAGGTTTGTTGGTTTTCCCATTAAATGGTTTCCAAGGTAAATAGTTGTGTATTTTGTGTGTGTCATTGTTGTTTGTTAAGCCCATAGAAAAAGCCTTATATTTTAGTCTTATAACTATTTCTCAAGGTATGGAGTTACTTCTTTGTCCATTTTAGGCTATTTTGGTGTTTGTGACCTAACATTGTTCTTTCTATTTTGCTTAAAAATATGTGTCCATTTTTTCAATTCAAAGGTTTAAAACTTACAACACTGCCATACAAACTAAAATGGTAACAAAATACTCAGTGAAACATGGAAAATAAAGGAAATAAATTATAATTATTCCCTTGAAGGACCTTAGCTTTAATCCCACTCGGGTCTCTAGAGTTGCATCCTTTGATCATATTTCCACGTCAGTTTGATATATAGGATTGAATACACGTATAGTATCCACTAGTTCAGATTTAGGAGAGTGTAAGATATCCAAAAACTCATAGTTGGCTAGTGAAAAGGCATAGAGAGAGGAGTCTCCAATAAACACATAAGTCAAGGTGGAGTAGGTGAAATCACCACATGGGGATGGTGAATGTGGGTTGAGATTCTAGCAACCTCAGATTCTAGAGAATCAAGGTGAGATGTTATCTCCAAGTACTCCTAGCAATAAATATGCATGAAGGTAGTGACCTATTTATCCAATTGTTTAAGCTTTAGTAGTTGGGTTGTAGTTTCCATTACACACTAATCCCTCGCCCTATTCTCTACTTTAAGTTTCCTATCATAATCTCCATTATAGTGATTCCATTGCATGGTGGAATTCATCACACAACACTAAGATTCAACAACCTCACACTCATATCACTTAATCCCTCATTGAACCTCCTTAACATCACCTGGGTTGTAGCATTTATTCCTACAATGGAAATGGGCCATTTATATTGCACAAATATGGAAATTCCAAGTTGGGCCTACCCTAACTAGAGAACCTTGTACAAACAGTGGCATTGGTGCATATTCCAAGTGATTGTGATAATATTCCAAGTGACAATGATAATCAATAGGAAAATTGAAACAGTGGAAAAAGACAAATCACCATTGTGTCAAATTCCCTCGTTCGTCAAACACTGAGTTGGAGAGAGATAAAGTAGGGAAAATGAAAGATGGAAAAAGATGAATCACCATTGTGTCAAATTCCCTTGTCCATCAAACGTTTAGTTGGAGAGATAAAATAGGGAAAACAAAAGATGGAAAAATACAAATCACCGTTGTGTCAAATAGGGAAAACCAAAGATGGAGAGATATAAAATAGGGAAAACGAAAGATTGGGAAATCGGAAGGCAGTTACATAGCTCTGAGTGTATTGACTTGACTTGAGTGAGGGGTCGAGAAATCGACATGAATGGGGTAGAGGGGTGAAGAACCCAAGGGAAATTTCTTAGATATAGCAGTATTCAGACAGTCTAATGTCCTCCCAAGTCTGAGCCATCCACATTGACTTGAATTTACTGGGAAAAGGGCCCAAGAAATCGACTTTAGTGGGGCAGAGGAGCGAAGAAATTGGGGGAATTTTCTTCGAGCAAAAGGGTGAAGAAATCAGGGAGAGTATTCCTTATCGACAGGGGGAATTTTGTCGAAACACACAAATAATAAGGTTTGAATGAAGTGTAACGTCGTCAAATTCCACACGGGAGTTCTTTATATGTGAACTGCCAATAACACAGAACTCATAGATTTTGTAGTCAGAGAGGCAGAAATGGATCTTCTTGTTATATTATTACTTCTGTGCATGGCTGCCTCTGTGGCTGATTCTGAACACATGGTGGAAGAAGGTGAATTCATGGATGCCCACGATAAAAGGGACCTCAATGCTCTCTTGTCGTTCAGAAATTCCATCACATCATATCCACGTGGCTTTCTCTACAACTAGACGGCCGAGAACTCTCAAAATATATGTTGGTCATGGTATGGCGTTCGCTGCAGACAACACACCAAAAGAGTGGTCGACATAGATCTTCCTTACCGATATTTATATGGTACCCTTTCGCCATCTCTTGGAAACCTCTCATTATTGCACTCTTTGATTCATTTTGGTAATTATTTCACAGGAAGAATTCCACCCGAGTTCGGCCAGCTTCAAGAGTTGCGAGAACTTCACCTAGGGAAAAACAAATTCTCAGGCAGTATACCATTGCAATTGGGTAATTTGACACATCTTACATGGCTAGGGATTTCTGGTGATGATATGACAGGTTCTATTCCTCTCATAGATGATTTTAGGGACGAAATTTCGCTCATGGGTGAAATTTAGGGGCTTCCAATTTTTTATTGGGCGAATTTTTTGTATTAAAGTAATTTTTTAAAACTTATATCATTAGCCCATAATTTATTTTAGGCGAAAATTTGTGTACAGGGTTAGCCCTTGTTTTTAGGAGAGATAGAGGAAAAATATATATATTTCGCCCCTGAAATTTGGAGGGACAAGCTTCCATTAGCCAAATTTCTAGAAGTATGGGAATTTTTTATAGCTTCTTCGCCCTGCCATTTGGTAAAATCGGGGTTTATGATTTAATTCGCCCAGATTTTTTGGTATGGGCACTGGGTAGCTACATTTTGGCCCTCCCACCTGGTATAAATTGTATGGCATCTACCCAGGGTTAAAATCATGGCTTTGTTACCTGTCTGGTTCGTTCGTGAGAACTACAGAGTCTACTATCTAGTGACC
>SNQJ01S0075609.1:82510-98840 GCA_010110895.2 Picea sitchensis
TTTTATAATTCAGTGAAATATTCGCCAATATTTTACAAGATTATATAATTGACTAAAATATTCACCAAAAAATTATATATACATTTTATATTATTGATAAAATAGCCTTCAATTTTTCCTATGTATCATGGGGATTCTCCCATTTATTATACATATAAATTTAGGGGGGGTTCTTAAAATCACCCCTGATTCCTCTTGAAATTTTCTGACTTCCCCTCGAAAATATTTTTCTTGGTCTTAGCTTAAGAATACCTTAATCCATTTTTAATTTGACCTTCTTGACCGAGTTATGGATATATGAAAATAGTTTCACTAACATACCTGAGGACATTGCCCATTTGACTAAGTTGGCAGGCTTATATTTGTCCGAAAATAAATTTCCTATCAACAGATTTAAATTCATTGCCAATTTGACCAAATTGACCTTCTTAGAAATTTCCTCAAACAACCTCACTAGTAGTATCTTTTCAACCTTTGTCACATGCACTCGGTTGACCTCCTTATATCTTTCTGAAAACAGGCTCACCGGTAGCATCCCTGCAACCCTTTCCAATTTGACTCGGTTGACCGCCCTATATCTTTTTCAAAACAAGCTCACTGGTAGCATCCCTATAGCCCTTGCCAATTTGACTCAGTTGAATTTCCTATATCTTTATGAAAACAAACTCACCGGTACCATCCCTATAGCCCTTGCCAATTTGATTTGGTTGACCTTCCTAGATTTTTCTAAAAACAAGCTCACCGGTAGCATTCCTGTAGCCCTTGCCAATTTGACTCGACTGACCTCCCTAAATATTTTTGGAAACAATCTCACCGATAGCATCCCTGTAGCCCTTGTCAATTTGACTCGATTGACCTCCCTAGATATTTCTGATAACGATCTCACTGGTAGCATCCCTGTAGCTCTTGCCAATTTGACTCGGTTGACTTACCTAGATCTTTCTACAAACAAGCTCACCAGTAGCATCCCTATAGCCCTTGCCAATTTGACTCAGTTGACCTCCATATATCTTTCTGAAAACAAGCTCATTGGTAACATCCTTGTATCCCTTTCCAATTTGACTCGGTTGACTTACCTAGATCTTTCTGAGAACGAGCTCACTGGTAGCATCCCTGTAGCCCTTGCAAATTTGACTCGGTTGACTTACCTAGATCTTTCTGCAAACAAGCTCACTGGTAGCATCCCTGTAGCCATTGCCAATTTGACTCGGTTGACCTCCATATATCTTTCTGAAAACAAGCTCACTGGTAGCACCCATGTATCCCTTGCCAATTTATGGAAACTTGAATATCTTTTCCTCTCAGGAAACAACTTGGAGGGATCGATTCCTCATGGCATTGGCAATTGTACTTGTATGGTTGTTTTCTCTGCTTATTCTAATAAGTTGTCTGGGGAACTTCCTGCATCTTTGGCCAATTGTACCCAGCTTCAAAGATTGGATTTAAGGAAAAATGGATTGATAGGGGATCTTCCTCAATACTTCAGATGTTTTCATCACTTGAGAGCTCTAAGTCTTGCTTATAATAATCTGGATGGTTGTATTCCTCAGCGCCTCACAAATCTCACCAAATTGCAAGTGTTGGATTTATCCAACAACAAATTCAGTGGAAGAATACCAACGTATCTTGAGAGACTCTCTGCAAATGTGTCAAATGATGAAAAATTATTTGATAAAATGGAAATTTACATGAAAAGAAGAGAGTATGTTTTATCATATCTATTGCCTACAAACATTATTCTTGATTTGTCTTGCAATAATCTTGCAGGAGAGATCCCTGCAAGCATAGGTAATATGAGTTTTTTGCGACTGTTGAATTTATCTCATAATCAATTGGAAGGGAGAATACCTGCATCTCTTAGTAGGATATCTACTCTGGAACAGTTGGACTTGGCGAACAATAATTTGAGTGGATCGATTCCTGAGGAGCTGTCTAATTTATATGAGTTGGTCATTCTAGATGTTTCATCCAACATTCTTTGTGGGCGAATCCCAGCAGGAACATAATTTTCCACTTTCAATGTTTCGTCATTTCAAAATAATAAGTGTTTATGGGGTTGTCCTATAGTTTCATGTAATGAAAATGAAAGACAAGCAAGAAAAAGCTATAATACTACTGAGAGTAGTAATGTAAAAGTGGGATGGCTAAGTCTCTTGGATGAAAAATTGTCATTAATAGCACTAGGGATGGGAATAGGGATTGGAATTGGAGGAGTAGTTGCTTTGTTTATGTTATGGGATAGACTTAAGCATTGGGTGGCACCCCAAACATGCCACGACCCTTTTTTGGGGTATATCGATTCCCTACATAGTTAAAACTTATCAAGCTTAAAGGTTCTAACTCATTATGCAAGATAAAGTGTATGGTAAATTAAAAAGTTTTATCACCTCTTAAATAATATTCACATATGAGGAAAAAAAAAAAGCTTTAACAATATTATTACATAATTACATGTTGTTGCAGATATAAACATGTTTAAATTGATGTTTAATTATATATGATAATTTGAAATCTACAATGCACTTTATGAAGTGGTGATTGCAACTATTATTCTAAATTTATTATGTTGTTGTAGATATAAACATGTTTAAATTGATGTTTAATTATATATGATAATTTGAAATCTACAATGCACTTTATGAAGTGGTGATTGCAACTATCATTCTAAATTTATTATGTAGATTGTTTTAATCTATGTATGTTATTTAATACACATAATATTTTATATAAATATAAATGGTACTAAACTTTTCATCCATGTGTTTTATATATGCTAATTTTTTCCTTTGTAAAATGAAAAATTCAATACTAATTATTATTCCCTTGTTAAAATGATAAATTCAATACTTATCTATTGTTATGTGTAGTGACATCAAGTTGTGTTTATTATTATTTTTAATGGAAATATGGATTCACTTTATATAATTTATTTTGTGACATTTAAAATAATTGAAATTTTAAAATCCTATTCTCATTTTGACGAGGTGAAAAGTGAATTAACAATTGAAAAATGTTAGTTTATTTATAAATTAGTCCATAATTTATATTTGTAATCTATCTATATTGAGGAAAATAGATTAGTTGTACTTTGTACACTTATAAAATATAATTTATATAGTTTGAAAATAAAATCACATTTATACATTAATGTCAAAAGTTAATTAAAAAAAAGAAAGAATGAGAAATATTGGTTTTCCCATATTATAATATTATTACAGAGTTCTTTTAAATGAAAATCCAATCAAATATATTAACTAAAAATGTATTACTCTTTGCTAAGAAGTTTATAAACCGAATTATATGAAAAACTAAATGTTTCAAACATACTTATGTTTGAGTTGATGCATTTTCTAACAACTACTAATTGACTATAATGAAACACGGTTAGAAAAGTTAAAAACATATTCACAATAAACTTCTCTTCAACCTAGAGGTGAAGAAAAACTTAAAATGGTGAAAATAGAGGTAAATAATGTGAAGGTGAGATCCTACCTTCACCATGAACTGTGAAGGCATGCATCTCCTTTAATGTTTTTTTTCAAACCACATAGATCATAACTTATCAAATTGTTTGGTGATCAAATTGCATTTATAAAAGAACTATATCATTTACCTTAGGTGATAACTCATTTATTTCTTGCTATTGCATTTAAAATTTGGCAGAAGCAAAAAAAATCACAATAAAACATTTATAGGAAAAATAAAAATTACATATAAATTAAAGAGCACTTACAAAAAATTGAAATAGTAATGGAATCTATCTTTAAAAATACATGTAAAATTTTTATCACCTCTTAAATAATATTCACATATAAAAAAAAAAAAATTACAATATTATTACATAATTATATGTTTTTAAGGATATAAACATGTTTAAATTGATGTTTAATTATATATGATAATTTGAATTCTGCACTGCACTATATAAAGTGGTGATTGCAATTATCATTCTAAATTTATTATGTAAATTGTTTTAATCTATGTATGTTATTTAATACACATAATATTTTATATAATTTTAAATGATACTAAACTTTTCATCCATGTGTTTTATATATGTTAATTTTTTTCATTTGTTAAAATGAAAAATTCAATATTAGTTATTTTCTTGTTAAAATGAAAAAATCAATACTAGTTATTCTTGTTATGTGTAATGATATCAAGTTGTGTTTATTATTATTTCTCATTAAAACATGAATTCACTTTATATAACTTATTTTGTGACATTTAAGGTAATTAAAATCTTGAAATCCTATTCTCATTTTGACTAAGTGAAAAATGGATTAACAATTGAAAAATGTTAATTTTATTTATAAATTAGTCCATGATTTATGTTTGTAAACCATTTATATTGAGGAAAAGAGATTAGTTGTACACACTTAAGAGATATAATTTATATAGTTTAAAAATGAAATCACATTTATATATTGATGTTAAAAGTTAATTAAAAAAAAAAATAGAATGAGAGATATTGCTTTTCTCATATTATAATATTATTACAAGTTCTTTCAAATGAAAATCCAATCAAATATTACAAGTTCTTTTAAATGAAAATCCAATCAAATACATTAACTAAAAATGTATTACTCTTTGCTAAAAAGTTTATAAACTGAATTATATGAAAAAATAAATGTTTCAAACTTATGTTTTAGTTGATGCATTTTCTAACAACTACTAGTTGGCTATAATGAAACATTGTTAGCAAAGTTAAAAACATATTCACAATAAACTTCTCTTCAACCTACAGGTGAAGACAAACTTAAAATGGTGAAATTAGAGGTAAATAAGGTGAAGGTGAGATCCTACCTTCACCATGAACTGTGAAGACATGCATTTCCTTTAATATTTGTTTTTCAAACCACATAGGTCATAACTTATCAAATTGTTTGGTGATCAAATTTCATTTATAAAAGAATTATATCACTTACCTTAGGCAATAACTCATTTATTTCTTGCTATTGCATTTAAAATTTGGTGAGAACACCATTGCATTAGTGTTATATGTGCATCATAGACAAAAAATAGCAAAAAAACTCACAACAAAACATTTACAGGAAAAATAAATATTCCATATAAATTAGAGAGCACTAACAACAAAAGACAATGGTAATGGAATCTATCTTTAAAAATACATGTAAAAATTTTCAAGCACATTACATACCATCTACATGTTAAAACATGTCAACAAAAATAAGATAAGTAAAGTATTAAGAACATTTATTTTACATACAAATATTTAGATGATTTGAATTCAAAATTTATGGTATTCTCAAGAGTATCAATTATTACATAAACATCGATATGTAACCAATATTCCCTAAAATTTGAGATGCACAATCGTGATTTAGACAAAAATATTGAGAAAACCTAATATGTTTTCATGTAAAAAAATTTAAAAATATAAGCCTATGCATAACTATAGACATAAATTAAACTACTAAAATTTTATTTTTAATGCAAAATGAAAAAACTTAGCCTAAATTTCTTAATTTTTTTTTAAATTCAACTAAATTGGTGAAATTTGGCTTAAATGTTTTTGATATCCTCTGATTGTAAAATTCAATAAAAATTTTCACTTCAATGTCCATAATGTTTTTTTCTAATCCATATAGCCTAATATAATTAAATCCTCTTTTTCCATCCAAAGGGGGTCTAATTTTATCATGCTTCATCATCCAAAACTGAGGTTGAAATAGTTGCATGATGGATACACTTTGGAATCTATAATTTCTTGATACTTAAATTCATTAGCCTTGAGTGATCAATAAGCTACCAAGGTGGGAGTGGAGTCAAAGATTGCACTACAACCATGCTTTCTCACGATTGTCTTTAATATGTATAGATTTTTCATAAGATATAAGATATGGATCCTCTACAAGTGTGTTGCAATGGGTTTGTCCCTTTGAAGAATATTTCCAATGATACAACCTTCTCTAACTTGTAACATCCCGCTCTGGCGCATTGAGAAAACTTATTCTTTGAGGACACTTGCTCGCAAGTGATCTGGACTTTTATGATATTTAAAACATTTATTCTTGATTATGATGCGTTATGATAGATGACATGATGTTTTATTGCTTTGACATAGACAAGTGCTATTGACTCGATTTTACTGAGTGTGCAAGGTTTTGGACCTTGAGGATGCAGAGGCATCTATGGAACCCCTTAGACTCCGGATCGAGTCAGGGAGTGTGCTATTGGGGTTGATTGTTTACTATGATTTTAGTACATTTGATTTGATGATATGATGTGGATATGTTCTGACACGATTGTTGATTATGCAGGCTGACGATAGCTTGCCGACCAGACTCACATATGGAGTAAAGGGGCCACTGCAGGGTGACGACAGTTTGTCAATTGCATTCACATATGGAGTAAAGGCTACACATGATTTCCAGAGAGGTTGAGGGAGAGGTGGACAAAGAGCTCCCCGCTTTACGCCTCACTAGCATCTGCCGTGTTCGAACTGTAGGTTAACGACACCTAGTTCGAGAGGATCCACGATGTCGCGAGGGCGATCAAGGGACAAATAGCCATCGACGCGATTCTAAGCGTGTAATAAGGTGGGGCCTTATTCCTTGGAGCCCTTAGTCTCCCAGAAGTTAACCTGGTGGAGTGTTGAATCCATGGGTTATTGATGCCTACCAATCGTTGAGAGGGAATCTCTTGGAGCACGTGGTGTATCCTCAAGGGCACGCTGCGTAAAAGAAACACAAGAAGCGAAAGGGCACCCTTTGAGCACGGGTGCATCCCGGCGGCACCGCCACGCAAAAAGAAACTTAACGAGGCAAGTGGCACCTTGAGCATCGTGGTGCATCCTTGGCGGCATGTCGTAAAGTAAACGAATGAGGCGAGTGGCACGTTTGGAGCATGTGGTGCGTCCTGAGGGGCATGTCACATTGATGTTGATGAATGAACAAACTTAGAAGGGTCTCCTAAGACATTTGACACATTAAGAAATTCTAACCAACTTCCCTAATTAAATGTCAGCCTCGCTCAATCTAAATCTAAGTCTAAAACTTCTAGGGTAAAATTTTGTTTAACCTTAAGAAAAGACCCTATAAAAAATAAAAAATAAAAATTTAAACTAATATTTTAGTCTTCATAAAATTTTGGGGTAAATGAAGAGAGTAAGAATTAATTAAAACTAGTGGATTTTAAAAATTTCAAAGAAGAAATTAATTCTTAACTGGGAAAGTATAAAAGATATTAAAATTAATAATAAAAGGAAAAGATTAAATAGCTTAACTGGCCATTTTGGCTTCTATTTAAAAAGGAAAGAAGAGAAAATGTACCAGGAAACTAAGAATTGGAGGAAACATAATAAGGGAAAGAAAGGAATTTATTGTAAAAAGTGAGGTCAACATAGCAAGGAATCAGCAATTAAGAACCTTCTAAAACGAACTAAATCTGAAGCAAACGCCACTCTACGAAGCATTTTAAACCCAAGGACCCAGGAACACCTAGAGCAATTATAGGAGCAAACTCCAGGCAAGTGAGGGAAATGAGTCATAATAAATTAAAGAAAAATAAATTTTAAGGAAAGTGGGGAATGAATGACACTTGTAAAAAGGAGATTTTTAGAAGATTTTATTAAAAATTAAAAAAAAAAAAAAAAAAAAAAAAAAAAAAAAAAAAAAAAAAAAAGAAAGGAAGAGAAGGAAGAAAGGATCTACACAGCAGTAAATGTCAACTGAGGATTTGAGACTTGACTAATTACTTGTGGAGAGCTGGGATTTTCCAGCTCTGATTGGAGTGGTAGTTCTACTATGTAGGCGCTTAGCGTTGGGGAAGCTGACGACCATTTGATTGTGTGTGGCCCCTTTGCGGCTCATGGGACTAAGGGGGAAGAAGAGAAATTCCCCAGTTACTATTGGGAGGTACCTGTAGTCCTCGATCTACGCATGAAATGAGCGGCACTCCGAGCCGCCACGGAAGACACCTTGAAAGTGTTTATAGCAACTGCGATGATTAGACAGTAGATTGAATGTATACAACTTATGCCGATTCCAGATATCGGGTGTGAATGTATTGTTTTATATTTTATTTATTTATTTTTTTTTTTTTTTTTTTTTTTTTTTTATATTTAAATTTTTTATGTGACAAAGTATTATTTGTTGCAAATCATGTACAGTTTTTATATTCTATAGGTTTCTTGGGTAGGAATTACAACTAATAAGATATTGTAGGACCTCATGTAAAAAAAAAAGGATATATTTTACCACTCCGGCATTTACCTCGCTTATTTCAGAGATAACAAAAATTCTTAAGACTACTACTACCCGCCTATCAAGCTTACTTTACCTCCAGAATTATAGATGATAAATTTAATCGCTTTATTCTCACCCATTTTGTTTTGTGTTTGTTGGTGCCTGAAAAATGAGTCTCCACGCGATTGAACCTCGGGACTCCCCTCGGCCATGAACAACCGCATCTATTCATAAATTTTCAGGATACGTAAACTTTGCCTGTTTGTTTTAATGGTTATAAGTTGTTGGGAGTTTAGGGTTTAGGACTATCACAACTAGAAGTAGTGTGCTCGTTGTTTCAATTTTAGTGTCTCAGAAGGTGCAACAAATGATGAAGTTCTGGCAATGTCATTAATTACTTAAAACTACATATGGACATCCTTCTTATTCACTATCCTTGTTTTATTGAATAAACACTATATTACTAGTACTGAACTAGACAATTTGATGCATTGTATTATACAATCGGAGACAATGGCGGATGGCCTCTTCTGCCAGTATTGTTGCCCCTACGAAGATTAATCCATACTGAATCCAATGATCTGCGTAGAGCATCTAACGCCAACTAGATTTACATTAGGTAACAATTTACAAAATCGATTTAATACACACCAGCAATTACACACAGTGAGCACGCAGATTTCGGCAGCGTGAGTAATGTCCCGAAAACAGAGAAGACCTGAATTTGAACAGGTTATTCATTGTACTACACTACAACATTAATGAGTGGGAATCCAACACCATAATTAACAACAATTTCACATAAGATCCCTTTTCGTTGAACACCCAAGGAGGAACAAGAAATTTTTCACCAGCAAGGTTTCTCTTCCGTTATCCCATACAGAAAACGTAGAGTGTTTATTTCCAACCTGAACTGAATCATAAGCTATTGAATCCTCCCCTAAACACTGAGTTGAACTCGTTTTGTCCGCCTCTGAACTGTGTGAGGGCGCACCTCTGTAATTTTCGTTACGCCCTCCCTCTGCAACTGTTTAAAAATCGCTCATTTCACCCCTGCCAGTCGTGAGAAGGTCGTATCCCATTCGCCCCTGCATTTTGATTTAAGAATCGTATACCATCACCCATGCAACAACGTGATGTACGATCGTGACAGGGATTCTCCAGACTCTGTCAGGACAACCTGCCATTGTTTCATGGACTTCGGCAAGCCTATGTCAAAATCTAAGGAAGCAACAAGTTGGGTAAAATTTTATGGTGTGATTTCTGTTTAAACGCGAGGTGGGAAGTTAGGTAAAAATTTTATGGTCAGATTCTTGTTTAAACTAATGACATCATATTAGTTTTAATTGATACTTTTGCTTTAAGAATTATGCCCACTGTCTCTTTGCTTAAGATTTGTGATAATCTTTCCTTCATTTAAATAATAAAATCTTGTATTCAACCTTATCATTATGTTATGAGGTGAACCAACAAATATACATGAACTATTTTCGTATAGACCCTTATTGTTAGAATGGATGAAGTGAACAAATATGTAGAAACCTTGTTTAGACCTCCTCATTGTTCAAGAAATGGGCTAAAGTTTAATGATTATTATATTAGAGCAATGAAGGGTTATAGTTAATAACAACAAATTATTCTTAAAATTACTGGGGAATGGGGATTTACGTGTAATTATTGTTAATAATATGGTCCTTGGGATATTTTTATTTATATTCTCATAATTGTAGGTTATTGATTTTAAAATAGATCATTATAACAATAAGAATATGAAGGGCTATTAGATTGAGATAGTACTCTGTTGAAATTTGTAATTTAAATTGCACCTATGATTGTTGAAGGCTAGACTTAGATTGCACCTAAATGATGCATTGCTTTTAGACATGTTATGATGGGCTGGTAACCGATGTTGTTGTGGGAGGTATGAGTACTTATTAAGATCTTCTTAACTAATGCCATCACTTGTTATGTTAGTACTAATGATTATACTATTACGTCAAATGATTTTAGAATATTGCACTAATTATTGATTATAATTATGGTGTTGTTGTGTTAATTGTTGGTTCATAATTATGGATTCATTGATTTACAATTCATATTATTGCATTAATGTTACAGTGGATTTTTAATGATTGCGTTGAACGATATTAGAATATTGTGTAAATTGATTTAGGTTGTAGACTAAATGACAGCCACTGCATTAAATGATATTGGAAACTATACAATATTTTTATGATTATAATGAGTAATTATTTTGTTAAATGCTAAATCCAGTCAAGTTCGGACTTACACCATAAGGTCCTTCACTGCAGAATTAGAGGGTACCTTGATGAAAACTTATGATCTAAAGTCGCACGTTGGAATGGCCTTAGGACTCTTGTAGATTGTAGTCCCTTGATTAATTTAATATTGTACCGAAGTCATAAAACTTGCGTTTGGTCCGCTTATGCGGGATGTAGACACCTCCATGTTCTCGTATCAGCCAAGTCGTCATCCTCGAGACCTTAAATGGTTAAAATCGATGGGGAACTGGGCTTGAGCGTTGATTATTAGTCTTGGAGGTCCTAACCATTGCGTGGTAGGATCATGGATAGTCGGGCCCTATTTATTTATCTATCGATCAAGGTTCATTACCAGTGCATGTTGTGCGTCTTAGACTTTTATGTTGATATCGTAGTTGTATGTGTCTTGATTCGTCGTCATGTGGTGGTGTGGAGTATAATGTCTTGTTACCCCTGAAAATAACAATGCTATCAATGAAAAAAAAAAAATTGCACTTGTTACCAAAGATTTGTCATCGAAACGAAGAGGTCATATGTATCGAGCGGGGTTCAAACCACGACTTGGGATTGCTACGCCATTGTTATGATTTACCGATACCGCTGCTAATTGAGTTAACTTGTGTGCATGCAGGTAATCATGGTTAGAGGACGCCGCTGAGGAAGACGACGAGGTGCTAGAGGAGGCGGCGTGACACCTCCGCTGGCACCCACACCGAGGGGTCTAACCCACCCAGACGCAGCGTGTTCCCCTGGACAGAGAAGATAAAGGCTTACGTTGTTGGGACGATGAGATCTTCCAACAAGATGTCTAAGGTATTGATCACCATTTGATTGAAAGATGAGGCTGTGGCACCGGCACTCCACCGAGGTTCTCACAGGCGACCGGGCTGCCATCGGTAGTATTCACTATGAACTCGAGAAGGTAAAAATTTGCTCCTTGGTTCCTAGACGACGCCACCGCCGAGGCATGGTTGGATAACATGATGGCGTGCTTCGCGACTTCTGGCGATTATACCCAACATGAAGGTCTCTGCGGCATGGCGGTCTTTCAACTGAAGGGGAGCGCTCTTCTATGGTGGAAGACACTCCTGTCGTAGCTGAACATGGCCATCAAAGATGTGTCATGGGAACTATTTGAGGAACGGTTCCAAGAGAGGTATCTTTCAAAGGAATTCATTGAGCATCAGCTCAATGAGTTCAACGTGTTAGCGCTCTGTAATTTGCCTAAGGCTGCTGAGGCAATCACAAAGGTAACCTCGAACCGCTTCGAGTCTTGGATCTATCCCTCCAAGAATCAGAGAGGGATCTCTCTTTTTTATTTAACTTGGTTTGTAAGGATGGGTTTTAGGCTAGCTATAAAACTATAGGGTTTTGATTTTTAAATGGTTAGTTTGGGACAGCAAGGAGGGCCATTGGGCAAATGGGGTCTGTGCTTTAAACAATGTGATTTACTCTCAGATCTGGACAAAAAAAAATTAACAGGGCAAGGTAGCGGCAATATTGGATCGAATCAAGTTTTGATGGTGTCGGTTAGAGGAAGAAATAGAGGAGGAAAAAGCCAGGCAAAGGAGCAGCTAAGAATTCCTAAGCTGGGCTCTTTAGATGAATAACATAAAGATTGTCAAATAATCAGATGCAGAGTATCTGTTGATGAATTCTGCTCTATTACTATCATTTGACAATGAGAATTGAAACAAGAGAAAGATGACAGTAAAATTAATTTAACAGAGAAAGAACTCCACCAATATCTCCACACAAGAATCTTGTAAAAGAAAACATGTTCTTTACTGATCAGTCATTAAAGGTTACAGAAAAAAGTCTTCTCGCCAAGCACAGCCCACAGTCAGCAAAATAAAACACCTCTAACAGGTCCAGCCAAATGGAGAAACACTCCACAGGTCGAAACCTCTCTCACAACCCAGTCGAACCCTATCCTCTCTTAGTCTTTTACATGTGTATAAATAATAAAACAACTCTCAGTCCTCCATAACTCTGCTTTCTAAACATAGAAAAACAGTTACAATCATGCATGACATCTGTAATCATTTCCTAAAACAAACAAGACAGTAAATCCCAGGAAATTTGATTTGGTAACTGCTATATGGACATCTGGAGTTTGTTAAGGTTCGCTGGCAAATGGACTCTTAAAACATCACAATGAACAAATGTGGCAGCAGTCGAATGCCTTGAGGTGGTTGGGTAACTGGCTGCCAATTAGAGGATCGTTGCTATAACCTCCTGCCATGTGTTCCCTGTAACTGAATTTCTTGTTTGCCAGATAGTTCAAACGATGCCTAAAAACTGGGATATTTTGCCACCTCGTCTCTTTGTTGCCATCGGATTCTGGAGGTGATCATTTTCTTGTTGGCTGCTCAACTGAAGTTCGAATGCCATGAAGGAAAATTCCACTCTGTCGACACGTAGAGAACTGCACCATTCCCCTGAATTAATGCACTGAGGTTTAGCTCTTCATCATTGAATGTGTATGTCGGAACATTCTTCAGTCTTTTCTTTAAAATCCTGAATGCAGCACTTTGCTGAGGAAGCAACATCAAAAGGCCATAAAGAGTCTTCAACAGCCAAGGATATTGTCCAGGTTCTAAAAGCTGTAGTCTCAAATATGTAAATATCAGCATTTCAAGCAACTTGACCAGCTTATCCAATTGAAACAGGAATCTCATATCTATGTCCTTTTCTACGACCAATTGGAGAACTGAGCTGGCATGTTGATATGCCTGAGAAAGTAAGCAGAGGCTTATAGTTGCTAGTGGTGAATGACACTATGAAGAGTATAAAGCTACAAAGAAATCTTGGCCTTCCAGATTTGATAAAGACTGTTTTAGAAGTGCCTGAAGCTCTTCCAACTTAGATGCAGTAAACATGATTAGATTTAGTGCCTCGAGCATAAAACAGTGTGACAAGGAAGCCATTGATGAAGCATTAATCCCCTCACAGCTATGGAGTTTCATATCAGTCAACATAGGCATTCAAATAGCCTCCAGAGAGATATTTGGGCATAAATATGCATCAAGAAGACGAAGATTTGACAATATAGAATGCTGAAAGGTTCTCATGCTTATCAACTAATCAACTCTACAATTTAACTTATTGTGGCATTCTCCAACTGAATTTGTGGGAGGCTTCAAGGTCCTTTTTCGAATAACACGATGTGGTTCTGTCCATTGTGGATCCCATTCTAAGGTCTTTCCTTGCTGCCTCTGGTACAAACATGGTCATTGAAAGAATGATACAGAACAACGTGAAGGATCAACTTTCTCAAAAGGGAGAATAATAAAATGACATTCGCTTTCTCAAAATTTTGTATCAGCCACATTATAGTGATAACTCTGTTTCACTGGTCACCGAGCATTATCAACATCCCATCCAAGTTTCTTGCACCCCCAGGAACACTATCTCCAACGCGTTTTTCAAGTGGGTTAGCCTCTGTTGTTAAGTGTTCAACAGTCACCATGGATATTCCTTGGCACACTTATCCATCGACGGGTACAGCCTCACCAGCCCGGACCAATATGTATGAACCAACCTCCAAATCATGCGCAGGAACACGTTTGGAAGCCATTGAGGAAAAATGATGTGGAATTGCTTAATCAAATGCATCCAAAACAAGAGCGACCTCCGGATTTCTTTTCTTTAGTGCCTTGACATCACCCAATGATCGCTTTGTGTAATATTCCTCCGCAATATGAGCAAGGTTAAATATGGCAAGAATCAATCCACCTTCCAGGGTGTTTCCCATGAACACAGATGCAAATGAAACTAAAGTCATGAGAACATGGATATCGACTCTGCCACCAGCAATGTCAATAGATGCATCAAGTGTCACTGATATCTGTATGCCAGTCAATGTAGCAACTAGACCTTTGTCGAGTAGTGATTCAAAATGTTCAATTGAAATGGGAGGAAACTATTTTCCTTCACTGTGATCTGCGACTGCTTGACTGTCTGCGCATGGGGATTTAACGATTCCAGAGCTTTAATTGGATGTAGCCCGATGGTATCCCTTGACACCTCATAACCTTCTCTGCATGCGTGCTTCCTCGCGTTTGACACCTTTAAACTGGTTCAACACCTGGCGTAGGGTTTAAAAATTGAGTTTTATATATTTTTCGACTTTCTGTGGGCAATATCACACATTCGTGAGAAGATAATACACATGGGTATTGATATATGCCGATGATTGCAAAGTAGTTCGATGTAGTGAGCCCAAGGCTGGCTTTGGAGTTTGGTGTTGGCATTGGCTTGCGTGTTTGTTGTTGGTTTGTGGTGTTGATTATTCGAGGAGGTTGGCCCTAGGCCAATATAACCTTTTGCTAAAAATACTATCAAATTTTTGCATAAAATTCTGCAAAAAGGCAAAGGCCGAGGGTCCAAATTTTTGCCAAATTCACCAAAAATAGCTAATAAACCCAATTTCGCATTTGCCCCCAAAAGTCAAATTTACCATTTCAAACCAATCCACCATTTTTTGCTAAAAAATGCACCGGAACACGCTTTGAAGCTCGCGCGCAAGCACTCATCTTATGCTTGGTCAGAGTCGGGCGCTTTCCACCGCCTTCGCCATGCGTCATGAGCGAACACATATGCCTGAAAAAGATAAATATTATTCAGAACACTGATCCCCTATTATATAGGGTTCTAACATAGGCTCCACCTGGGGAAGATAGCTCTGAAGGAGGTGTCTAGAATCGTTGAACTCTGAATTTTGCCGACCAGCTGATCATTGGGCTGCCCTCAAACTGTAAACTGAAAATAAACTATGAAGAGACAAAAAGAAGATGCTCATCCTAACGAGCTTATTGGCGCATTCCTACCTACCCTACTTTGCTAACAGTTACTTCTTCAATCAGGTACTGAAAAAGTGCCAATGAAGCCAACCCAGAAGTTGATCCCATGATTGGGCTTCCTCATCATGCTTGATGAAAATCAAGGCTGAAATATGTACTGGGAACTGGTGATGGCTACGGTCCTTGCAGAAAAAACATGTTTGAACAGTTATACTGAAAAGGAGCTCCATATAATTTGCAACCGGGTCAATAAATATATGATCTATTTGTTTATTCTCCGGGTATTTGTTTAGCATTTTATCATGGATAAGTTTCCCATTCGTGTCCTCAATATCAGACCATGACTGCAACTGTTCAATTTCGGACTTACGCTTGCAAACAACATATTCATCAATCAAAAAATCGAAAGATGATACAATATCCTTTGGTTTTGGAGACGTAAGATTCTCATAAAATTGTTTTGGATGTTGGAAACTGTAAGACTGAATCTGTGTATTCAAAAACTCAATATCCTTTTCAAGTCTTTCAGCAAACAGCTCGAGAAAACAAATTTTAATTTCATGAGGAAAATTTTTCGATTTCCAACAATGAAACATTGTTGTTAATGAAACTTCATCAATTGGAAAATCTTCTAACTCATCCCTGAAATCTTTGATAGCTTCACAATATATAGGATTTTCCACATACCTTGTCATCTTGAAGCATTATCAAGGCTTTGAAATCTGGATTCTTCAGCAATGAAGTTGCTTGTGAACTTTGAAGCTCGGGATCTTGAACAATGGAGTCGCCAGGTGAATGGTACAGCCTTCCTGTGTTTGGCTTATGTTCACCATCAGAAGTCAAATCTGAACTTGAAGTTCACTTCTGGAGAAGGTCCCCAATGGAGTCGCCAAAAATGTTAGCGCTCTGTAATTTGCCTAAGGCTGCTGAGGCAATCACAGAGATAACCTCGAACCGCTTCGAGTCTTGGATCTAGCCCTCCAAGACTCAGAGAAGGATCTCTCTTTTTTATTTAACTTGGTTTGTAAGAATG
>SNQJ01S0075610.1:0-13412 GCA_010110895.2 Picea sitchensis
ACATTACACAGAGAGATCCCTCTCTGAGTCTTGGAGGGCTAGATCCAAGACTCGAAGCGGTTCTGATGTTGCCTCTGTGATTGCCTTTCAGCCTTGGGCAAAATTACTTGCTTCTGCTATGTGGAGAGATCGACCACGGAGACCCTAGATGTGGCTATGATCTTTCGCTTATTCTAAGAGCGAATCACGAAGAAGACAAACTTCCCCGTCTGAGAGATTACCTTCCTGCATTGCTTGGCAGAGATCAAGGAAATAACACTAGGTGGGATTGCCTCCAGTATCATGTAAAATTTCTTGTTCAAAGTAATAATAACACTACGAGGCCTAGACTCATATACAACATGGAGTTTCCATAAATATGGTTCGCCCAAAAGAACATTACAAAATTTGAGAGTGGCAACATCACACAATACCTCGTCTTTGAAGGGCTTTATGTCGTACGATAGGCGACATTGTTGGCTGACGTGGATGTCACTTCCTTGGCGAGCCATCCGATGGTGTAGGGCTGTGGGTGCAATGTTGTTGGCAGAGAAAGTCACTTGACAACCTCTGCTGAGATGAGGTTCTTCTAGCTACTGCTATCAACGATGAAGTGCAACAAGGTACCCTTCACCAACATCTATGAATGAAAAAGGCACTCTCCCTCCTCTAGCTCATCTGATTCACCAGGTTGGAGCTTGGTGGTAGCAATGGTAACAATGGGTTCTGCATCAATGATCCGTCTCCCCCTTTTTGATTCTAACTCAGAGTCAGATACCGCATATGATTCATAGGCTTTCACCTCATTCACCAATGATTGATTTGAACAGCAATCAACAGTGTTATGCCAGGGGCTCTTATGGAAGTTGCACCACTTCCCAATATCTTTCTTTGTCTTTCTAGTGTCCTTCTTTTCTTACGGCCTAGAATGGTTTTCCTGAGGCGGCTTGTCTTTTATTTTTCATTTGTTCTCTGAGTTGGGGCCACCCTTTCCTGGCTTTTGCTGTGAGGGGTTCCCAAGCCCAAATTTTCGTGTATTTTGTTTGAGCTTCTACTCAATTTTGACGACATATCTGTAGGCTGTGCCTAAGGATGAGATGTCCAGAAATTCCATTTCAACCTGGATGTATCTATGCAGACCGTCACGATACTTGAGCACCAAATGTTTCTCAGAATATTTGATACCCAGATTGGTGCACAAGGTATGGAAGATATTTGTGAACTCAGGCATTGCTTGGTCTCTTTCATGCTATAGTGTGGTCCATTTTGTATACATGTCACCATAAATTACAACATGGTAGTATTGTTCCTTAATATCATCCCTGAAGGATGCCCGGGTGACAATGACTGTAAATAATGAGGGTTCCTCTATTTCCTTATGCTCACATAAAGTTTCCCACCAATATTTGACATGGGAAACGACTTTGAGGATCACAAAATTAATCTTTTCTCTATTTGAGAAGTTATGAACAAAGAAATACCCTTCTAGTAGATTCAACAATTTGTCTACAACATCTGCGTCTATATGACCTTCAAATATAGGAATATTGAAGTTTATTTGTACCTTTAAGGGGGCGACACCTCCGTTTGAGGAAGATGTGTCGCCTATTGGTAGTCACCGAAGGATTTGCGCAAAACTATCCATCATCTCGTTCTTCTGTCGTGTGAGGTATTCATCGAGCAACATTTTGAAGGGATATCCTTTCCTATCATCTTTCTTTTCTCCCTCCAAGATAGGTTGCTTGGGCATGTGAGATATTTGTCCTCAAGATAAACAAGCTAGAAACCCAATTCTTTGTACCCTAACCTCGTTGGGGACATGCATTAAGAATGACAAGGAGAAGACCATTCTGATACCACTGATCCATATTTTATGAGAAGAATGAAATGAATACAAATTATTATCAAAATATACTTAATACAAAATAACAGATATACAGTAAAATTGATTTCTATTCAATAAGGAAATAAGCTGAAATTGTAAAATGTAGCAGAAAACAAGCTTGCTAGAATGGTGGCGACTTATCTCTGAGAAGAGATGTGATGACTATAATCATTCACCGGAAGATGATTACAGTGAGGCTATCAAGTCCTTTTTACAATAAAAATGAATTTCAAAAACCCTATACATCCAAAAACCTAACCCTAGGAGATGAAGCACCAAAAGTCGTGTGGGCCCCGTTTTGGTAAGTTAGTACATCAACTTCTCGGGGACATAACTTTTGCATACAATCTCCATTTTATTCGCATGATAGCCCATTGGAAAGGTCTATCCGAGGAATACACATGTTTCCTATGGAAAACTATCCATATGTTGACTGTGGTGAGCCCAAAAAATGTTGTTTAGGGCCTTAAAATGACCCTGGAAGTCAGGAACCTGAAAACTAGAAAAAAAATGCCGAACTAAAAAACTGCCAAAATGAGCTGGTTGAAATAGGTGGGAGGCCACCGACTTCCATCTAGATAAACATATATTAATAATATATGAAATAAACAAAATAATAAATAAATAAAGGAGCAAAAGATAAATACATAAGTAAATGACTTAATAGTTGTAGCCCCTCATGAAAAGTCACCAAGGTGCCCCTTGGGATTATTTACATGGGGCCCTCTCATTGTAAAATTAATCTCATATTTTTCATTCATATTGTCGTTTACTATGAAATTCCTTGTTTTCAACAAGATTTCAACATGCATACTTTGTTTTGCAAGCAAAATTGACAAATGGAAAGAAAATTTATTGTTTAAACAAGAATGTAAATAATGTTATTGAAAATGAAATTATTTTTCCTATTTAGCTATAGCTATATATCACCATGCCCTTCAATCACATGAATCCCACCACTGCTTAAAGTAAATGTTTCTGATCTGGACTTACCTTCCACAAAGATTCGATCTAATTATCCCCTCACATAAAAAAAAATTAGTTACTAATTCAGTTTGGTCGATTATTCAGCCCAATAAATATTTTATTTTTTCAATCAATCATTCACTCAATCCCAATCTAAATTCAAATTATCAGTATGGAATTTGAATTTTAAGTATGCCAAAAATAATGTTTATCCCCTCCAAAAAATTGTTGGGTATGTGTTATATTCTTTGCATGACCAGATCTAGTGTTTATGTTGCATCAGACATGTGGGGGTGTCAAGAAATGAAAGATAATTCTACACTAATCCTAACAGAAGAGAAGAATAATTTAATCAAGAACGTAAATGAAACAAGAAATCACACAGTACACTGAGATTTTACTCTGGAGCCCTTAACCAGGAAAACCAACATTCCTTTGAGTGTTCTTCTCTCTTTTTTTCTTATTCAATATGAATAAAAGGTTACATGTTTAACTTGGGTCCACACCTAAGACACAATCAACATCATAACCTCTTTCTTGCACAAGAGAAACCCTGTAGCGAATTCGGCTTACATATGCATGACCAACAACCTACAACTACACATGCATTAACCTGCATAAGTGGATTACATAATTAACCTTTACGACCTTACAACATGCCTTTTTATATGCTTTACAACAGGAAAAAAGATATGTTTTTTTAATTAACTTTAACCCTTATTTGAAAAGATACAGAAGAAGGAAAGCAAGGCTCAACAAGATCATTCCAATCAAATGAAACCATCCTAGGACTTGGGGAGGTTTACTCTATTGGGTATGTGTTATATTATTTGCATGATTAGTAGTGTCATTGCATTGGGCATGCAGCAGGGAAAAATCCCCTCACGCAAGGGTTGCACCCACGAGAATTTTTTTCCCTCGAGAAACATGTCACATTTTTGGGTGGTTTTTCGGCACATGGTTTTTTGCCGATGGTTTTCTATTTCTGGTTAAGTAATTAGGCTTGTTGACTAATACAAGTCATTAGGTTAGGGTTTTGGATGCCGTTGGCTCCTATATGTATATTGTATTGTAAACAATGTATCACTATGAATGAATATAGATTATGCTGGCTTTCTCGGTTTGGGTTTCCAGGGGAAAAATCTCTGTGTAACGTTTGTATTTGCCATTGTATCTTTTCTGTTCTTTTACCGAAAATATGTTTGCAGTAAATATTGTACAAGGTTAAAATCTACATTTGGTATCAGAGCTTTGTTGGCTTCAGGGGGATGCCTTTGTGGTCAAGGGTTTGGCTCAAGACTATGATAATTCTTGTTACAGTGGGAGATCTATGGTATTGATTTTTTCAGGTGAAAAGAAATGGAAAGAAATTCGAAAATGGAGATCGAGAAGTTTAATGGTAAAAGTTTTGAGCTTTGGAAGATCAATATGGAAGATCTGTTGGTGGACAGAGATCAGTGGATCATGGTAGATTGAGGTACTGCACCTACAGGAACTTCAGCAGATGATTGGAAAAAGTTGGATCTGAAAGCGAAGAGCACAATCCGGTTGTGTCTCTCAGATTTAGTATTACTGAATGTGTCAGAGGAAGTTATAGCCAAGTATTTATGGGATAAGTTGGGGAAGTTGTATCAGTGTAAGTACCTAGTAAATAAACTATCCATGAGAAAGAAGTTGTATAATATGAGGATGAGAGATGGAGACTCGGTGGTAGAGAATTTGAACACTTTCAATATTGTGGTAATTCAGTTAGCATCTGTTGAGATTAAAATTTCAGATGAAGATAAATGTATCAGTTTATTGTGTTCTTTACCAGACTCATGGGATAGTATGGTTGTGGCCATAGGTAGTAATAAAACTGCCTTGAAGTTTGATGAAGTGGTCTCATCCTTGTTGTCGGAGGAGATGAGATGAAATAATATGGAAGGACAGAGCACATAAACATTATTTGCAAGAGGGATCTCCTAGGAAAGAAATAGATCTAAGTTCTCAAGTGGGAGATCTAAGTCTAAGGGTAGATATAAATCTCTCGAAAATTTTGTAAAGGTATGTTGGAGATGCGGAAAAGAAGGGAATTGCAAGAAGCAGTGTAGATCCAAAGTTGAGAAAAAGAAGGGATCTGAAGAATCTCCTTCTACAGAAGAAAAGACCTCCAAGGAATAAAGAGGGAATGTGTACTTGGCTTCTTTAAGTACACATGTATATCATGAGGCATGGTTGGTTGAATCAAGTGCATTCTTTCATATGACTCCCCACAGGGAGTGGTTCTGTGAATATGAAAGGTATGATGGAGGTAATGTTTTCTTAGGTGATGTTTCGACAACTAGAATCATAGGACGAGGAAAATTCAAGTTGAGGCTCATAGATGGAAGGATTAGAACACTGTTTGGTGTTCTGCACATCCTAGGTTTGGCCATAAATTTGATTTCTGTAAGCAAAACGAACGATGCAGGGGTAAAAAAAATATTTGAAAAGGAAACCTGCAGGATCGTTCGAGGAGAAATGGTGTTGTTGAAAGGAGTTCAGTTTGGAACTCTGTATAAGCTACAAGGAAGAACTATTAGTGATGGGTGTAATATTTTCTTTGTTCCCGATGAAGAAAGAACTTCTACAATCTCTGGAGAAAAGGTTATGATGTGGCATCAAATACTGGGGCATATCAGAGAGAAGGGTTTTTGACTACTACATGGTAAAGGTATGGTTGAAGGCATGTATACATTCTCTCTGGATTTTGATTTCTGTGAAAATTGTGTATATGGGAATACAAATCGGGTAAGATTCCCTTTTGGTGCAACGAGGGCAAAATGAATTTTACAGCTAGTTCATAGTGTTTTTTTTGGACCTGTGTCAGTCCCATCATTGGGAAAATCTTTTTACTATGTCTCGTTTATAGATGAATTCGTGAGGAATACTTGGATATATTTCCTCAGGAAGAAATTTGAAGTCTTTGACAGTTTTAAAGAGTTTAAGGCTCTTGTTGAGAATCAAATAGAGAAAAGAATTAAGGTGTTGAGGACAGATAATGGTGGAGAGTTCCGCGGGAATGAATTTGAAGAATTCTATAAGAAGTGTGGTATATCAAGGTAGAAGACTAATCCATATACACCTCAACAGAATGGAGTTGTAGTAAGAATGAACATGACATTGATGGAAAAAGTAAGGGCATGCTCAGTGGAGTTGGGTTAGGGAAAGAATTATGGGTAGAGGCAGTGGGTACTACATGTTACCTAGTCAATAGATCACCCTCATAAGTGTTGGAGGACAAGACTCCACAAGAGTTATGGACTGGTAAGAAGCCTTCTCTCACACATCTCAAGGTATTTGGTTGTGATGCATATGTTCATGTTCCAAAGGAAAACATGAGTGAGCTAGATAAGAAGGATGAAAAGTGTATCTTTATTAGACATAAAGATGGTGTCAAAGGTTATAATCTTTGGAACCCAGAAACTAAGAAGGTAGTGTATAGTCGAGATGTGGTATTTAGAGAATGTTGTTAAACATGAAGTCCTACCAAGTAAGGAAGAACCAAAGAAAATAGAGTTTGATTTAAAGGATGATGAGTCAGACTCTATAGAAGAACAAGAATCAGAAGAAGAAGATTCTCATACTCCAGTATTGAGGAGATCGGTTCGAGAAAGAAGGCTACTAGAAAGTTATACTCCATCTGATTTCCGTTCAAATTTTTCTTTGTCTATTACTGATGATGATCCTAGAACTGTCAGGGAGGTAGTGGATTCAGAGGATGGAAATCTCTGGAAAAGGGCCATGGATGAAGAAATGGAATATTTGAATAAGAATGAGGCTTGGGATCTAGTGTATTTTTCGACTGGAAGAAATATTATTGACAACAAATGGGTATTTAAAAAGAATCTCAATGCATAAGGAAAAGTTGAGAAATACAAAGCTTGGTTAGTAGCAAAGGTTTATTCCTAGGTTGAGGGAATTGATTTTGGTGAGATTTTTTCTCTTGTTGCCAAGTTAAACTCTATAAGATTTTCATTATCTGTTGCTGCTGCATTTGATTTTGAAGTAGAACAAATGGATGCAAAGACAACATTCCTACATGGGGATCTGGAAGAAGAAATCTGTATGAAGCAACTAGAAGGTTATGCTGTGAAGGGAAAGAAGGAGTTGGTATGCAAGATAAAAAAGTCCCTGTATGGTTTAAAACACTCACCAAGGATGTGGTATCAAAAATTTGAATCTTATATGCTGAGACTTGGCTTCACAAGAAACAAAGAGGATCAATGTGTTTATTTTAAATTAATTGGTGATCATTTGATTTATTTGTTCTTGTATGTGGATGAAATGTCACTGATAGGAAACAACAAGGAGATTATCCATGATGTGAAAACTTAGTTGTCCTCTAAATTTGACATGAAGGATATTGGTGCTTCAAATTTCATTTTGGGCATGGAAATTAAAAGAGATCAGAAAAAGAGGAAACTCTGGTGAAATCAGAGAAAATATGACAAGACAATATTGCAGAGGTTTAATATGCAGGAATGTAAGACGATCAAGCTTCCTATTCCTATTGGTGTAAAGTTATTTGCATATGAGTGTCCCAAGAAATAGGAAGATGAGAAGGACATGTCTCATGTTCCATATGCAAGTGCAGCTGGCAGTTTGATGTATGCAATGGTTTGTACTAGACCGGACATTGCACATGCAGTGGGATTTTTGAGTAGGTATATGTCAAAACTAGGGAAGGAGCATTGGACAACATTAAAAATGGTTTTCAGGTATTTGTGTGGCACTGCTAGCTATGGTTGGTGCTACCAAGGAAGACCAGGATTGGACATAGTGGTGGACATACATGGATTTATGGATGTATACTGGGCTGGAGATCTGGATCGTAGGACATCTACAAGTGGTTATGTGTTTAACCTATTTAGAGGAGCAAAAGACAGGCTGTAGTGGCACTTTCAACTACAAAAGTTGAATACATGGCAACCACTCATGAAGGTAAGGAAGAAGTATGGTTACAAAGATTGTGTTCAGGTATTTGGTTGGTACAACAAGCTGTAAGGATCTATTGTGATAGTCAGAGTGCAATTTTTTTGGCGAAGAACCCAACTTATCATTCAAATACAAAGCATATTGATATTCAATATCACTTTGTGAGAGACATGGTTAAAGAAAATAAAGTGTTGTTGATGAAGGTGTACACTTTGAATAACATTGCAGATTCATTAACAAAATCTGTGAGCACTGAAAAGTTCTCTTGGTGTAGAGGATGTTGATTAAGGTTGGTTGTCATTGATGTGAACCCTTGAAGAAAGACCCGTAGCACAAAAGGTTTGGGTAATAGAACCAATAGTGTTTGATGTAAATATGACTCATTATTTTTTTTGTCATGGTTGATAAGAAGTAAATATGGATGAACTCCAAAGTGGTCGTTGATAAGAAGTAACATGGATGAACTCCCAAAGTATCCCCTTATGGTGAAAATGCCTCACTGAAGATGCTTTGTGGAGTAAGAGAACCCATGCTTAATTGTGGAATAATGAGATGAAGGAAAGTGAATTTGTCGTGTGAAAACTATCCCGGATGGATAGTTCTTGTCATGTCATTTGATAGTATGTGGAATAATGCTAATTCCTCACTTCAAGGAGAGTTATGGCCATGAGAAGTTGGAGGACCTGTAAGTTTCTAGTAATGGATCAAGTTTGTTTGATGGGTAACAGCATGAGTTATGATATATTTTCAGATAATAATATTCTATATGGATAGTAGATTTCATGCCATTTCTGTGGTATGTAGAACATCACATAATTCTCAATGGCTTGAGAGTTATGGCTCAATGGGTTGGAGGACCCTTTTATGTCATTTAGAAGCCCCAAAGGTCAAAGTAATCAGCGGTTTTGAGATTTGGCATGTAAATAATAAAGTGAAGTGATGAGCGTATTATAATTCAAAGCTAATACAAAAATAAATTATTTTTACCGAATAATTTTAATGGAGAAATTAGAAGTGGACCCAACCCTAAAATAAGGCAGGTGGGGCCAAGTGACCTAGAAAATGTTTTATGAGTGTTACTTGAGCATAAATAAGAGGCAAGGCTCCTCATTTGAAATGTACTTGAGAATATTGAATATCTATAGGTGTCTGAGGTATACAAATTATATATAAGCCGAAATTCTAAGGAAAGGAAGAAAAGAAGGCCGAAAATGTAAGAAGGATAAATTTTGATGGTGCTTAAGGAAGCGTTATTTTCAAAGTCATCTCACCATTTTCGCCATAATTTTTCTATAACGATTCAGATCTTGAAATTTCTACAGTGAGAAAACATAACCAAGTATTTGTAAGGTACCCATCCTTGTAGTCATTGTATTTTCGGAGTTACACTGCGTGGAAAATAGGGTTTGTACAAATCCAGTCAAAACTCAGTTTCCGGTAAAACGCCATAACTTCTTCTTCATAAAAGATCCAAATTCAGTGAGAAAAATTGTGCTAATAGGTATAGTATTTAGCATTCTTTTAATAGTTTCAGATCATTTCCACAAATATTTTGGGGCACGCTCAACAAGGTAGCTCTCTAGAATACACCAGAATTAGCAAGGTGCTACTTTTACTATAACTCCTTTTCCGAGAGGTTCCAAGTAGTTACACTTGAGGAATCTCATAAATAAAACTAAAGAACATTGTGTATCAGTTTCAAATCTTTATATATTACGTTCAAAGGCGATTACTTCAAGTTAGGGTTGTTGACTAATCCAAAACTAGGCATGGAGACCAACAAAAGTCGATGAAATGCTAGTCTCTTTGCTCTTTAAAGTTAAGGTTTTGGTGTGAATGTGACTACATATACCGTGGTCTATTACAGAGCCACAAATCAGATTTGGATTTATGAAATTGATGAGGATTTTGGCTGAGGTACATGTTGAGTACATGGCTGACAAGTAGTTGATGAGTCAGCTTAATATACATGAGGTGCATAGTTGATGATGTTGGTACATATTGATGAGTCATATTGATGATTAGTTGAGATGAAGGATTATTAGTACATGGATGGATGCACTGTTTATGGTACAGTTTATTGGCTGTGTTGATGTGCAGATGGTTGATGACTTCACTTATGGTACAAGTTGACTTCATGTGTTGGTGACGAAGGATGCACCTGCCAGGGTAATGTTGATTACAAAGTTGAGGTACGTTTCGCGATGGTTGATGCATGGTTCAGACTATTGGTACAGGTTTACAG
Source organism: Picea sitchensis (assembly GCA_010110895.2). Taxonomy (NCBI): domain Eukaryota; kingdom Viridiplantae; phylum Streptophyta; class Pinopsida; order Pinales; family Pinaceae; genus Picea; species Picea sitchensis. Next base: position 10,035 of record SNQJ01S0075610.1, read on the forward strand.
TATATCTCATAGTGATAGTGTGACGTTGGTTCCATCATTCTACTTCACTTTGGCTGGCAGATGGTGGCAAGGACAAGGGTTATAGCCACCTCTAGTTGTAGCCAAGAGAATATTGGGGTTGTAGCCTTTCCAAGCAGAAGCTAGAGATTTGGGGAGTTGGAGATCCCCTCAAGTTGTAGCCCTCCAGAACCAGTTGGAGCCTCCTTCCACAGTAGCTGAAAAGAAAGGAAGTTGGTGCCTCCAATAAATGTAATTCTTTTCAAGACATTATAAGAAAAACATTCGGTGGTTTTCTCCCCATTTGGTTTCCACTTAAAACACCGGTGTACTGCAGTATGTGTGATTGTTTATTTATTACTGCTCATTATTGGATAATAATTCTACATTGATATAACATTTGAAAAAAAATGATTATAATTACGTTATTACTGATTCACCCCCCCTCTCAGTAATCCAACAGAGGATCCATGGGCATTTCTGCCCTAGATTGTTGACTATGTAACCTTGTAACCCCCTATATGCAAAGAAAACAACAAGTGGGAGAATGTTGGGTATGTGTTATATTATTTGCATGAGTAGGAGTGTCTATGTTGTGTCGATCACACAGGGGGGTTTGAGGGGGGGTGCAGGGGCAATGCCCCCGATATTTTTTTTCCTTGGGAAACATGTCGCATTTTTGGGTGGGTTTTTGGCACATATTTTTTTGCCGATGGTTTTCTATTTTCGGTTAAGGAATTAGGGTTGTTGACTAATCCAAGTCATTGGGTTAGGGTTTTGGATGTCGCTGGCCCCTATATGTATATTGTATTGTAAACAATGTATCACTATGAATGAATATAGAATATGTTGGCTTTCCCAGTTTGGTTTTCCAGGGGAAAAATATCCGTGTAATGTTTGTATTTCCACTGTATCTTTTCTATTCTTTTACTAAAAATGTGTTTGTAGTAAATATTGTACAAGGTTAAAATCTACATGCTCTAAGTGATTCCCTCTTGTTCTGAAACTACTAAGATGGAAATTATAAAACATAGTTGGTAGACACATCACTCCCCAAGAGAAGAGTGGGATCACTCGAAGATTGCATCGGCATGACCACTTTGGTAGACTCGGCACTCTCCAAGAGAAGAGTGGGATCAACCAAAGATTACATCGACGTGACCACTTTCTCAACCACTCGATGAATAGGTTGTGAGACAACATGGTTTAAAGGCACATCACCCCCCAAAAAGGGAGTGGGATCGACCAAAGATTACATCGACATGACCACTTTCTCAACCACTAGCTGAATAGGCTTTGAGGAAACCTCAGAAGACTCAGAATCAAAAGATCTTGCAGAAAGGGACCACAATATTTGTACCTCTGGAAGGCCAGGGAATAAATGAGTAAGGTGATATCCCTTGCAAATCTTACAAGGGAACTTAGGTTTACGTCCTATCCATCTAGGTTTCTTAAAAGAATCAATGGCCCCAACGACTAGCAGTAGCTGATTGCACATCTCCAACATGAATTGAAGAGATTAGTGATAACTCTCCAACATGACTAACAAAGGTTGATTTTTTGTCCCCAATATGACTTGTAGAGGATGGGTGCTGGTCTTCATCATGACTTGCAGAGGTTGACGACCTATCTCCAGTATGAATAGCAGTGACTGAGATTTTCCTCCCAACATGAATTGCAGAGGCTGGGTGTTGGTCTTCAACATGACTTGCAGAGGTCAATGACCTATATCCAAAATGACTCACAGAGGTTGGTGACGTCTTGTTCCTATTCTTCGTCTTTCTATTTCATTTAGAATTCCGGTTACTAGTAGCTACACTTTCACCAGAGAAGGTAGAAGGAGGAGGAGAAGAATTTGTTGATGAAGGAACATCAACATGATTCCCATGACATAAGGTTTTTAACTGATAAGCGTCAAGAGCATTCAGGAAATTTGGAATGGTACCCAACCAAACCGGTAGTCCCGCCTTCAACCCAGGAATGTACAAAGTGGCCATTAAAGGGACACCAATGTTTTTGAAGAGAGGAAAAGCATAAGAATCCCATTGCAAAGGGGTTTTTTGGTTGGTATCGTCAAGAACTTTTTCCATGAATATATTATGCACAGGTTCTCCCCTTCCAGGATCATTCAAGTCCGTAAAAGTCTCATGCACTGACTTTGGAGAATCAGTGGTATAAAAAACAACACGTATAAAAATGTGGCTCCACATTTCTGAGTGCAAGACCAAAAAATCCTTACGACTGGTGGAGTGGGAGGTCTTCCATCTTAGGTCAGAGACTCAAAGAAATGATTGATTAACTCACTATGGAAAACTAGGGAGCACATAGCACACACTAAAATTTCCTAAAGATAAATCAAGCAGTCGACTAACTAGTGGGAAGGATGGTTACACCAATCAACACTAGAGAAAATAACCAATGCAAGTGCAACTCGAACACAGAAGAACCCTTCGGGTATACTCTATGAAATGCAATCCAAAGTCTTCCCTAGGTATCGTGATATACCCCCACAGTCACCTGTGTAAGTCCATAAAATATAGGCAACTAAGTTTCCATCTCAGAGTCAGTAACCAAGTGGGTACAATCGACAATCGGGTAGATCGTAATGAGCAAGATAAAAAGTCCGAAGCCCTTCAAGGGTTTCGAAAGTAAATGGTCCAGAAGACAACTGAGGATGTTGAATGGATTTGAGGTCCATGAAGCTCTGTAGGCAAATGCAATCAATATTGTTCCCAAGAAAGACCCTCAATATACAATCCCCACTACGTTTGGTTCGACTTTGGAGGGGTTATCTCCTCTGCCTTTCCTTAAGCAACCTCATTTTTATCCCCTGTGTTAGAGGGGGGTCCCAATTAACTCTTACAGCACTAGAATTTAGACACTCCCTATCTCATACTCCAATGTTATTTTTAAATGAACTTGAAGATTTTCCTCTTCACACCTAATTCAAGGGCCTAAAACCCTTAACTAGTCGGTGAACCCTACAAACAGAAAGTGTAATATATTTTAAGTTAAGCATTAATTTTAAGGCTTGATTTACACAAAGGGTGCAGTCATGCAACTAATGGTTTTATTAAGAGATGAATAAGGAAGAGAAATTTAAAGCATTTGAAAGAAAAAAGATACTTCGAACTTAAAGCAAAGCTTGTAAAACTGTTTGTAAAATTCAACTTTTCTAAACAACGTTTCGAAATATTGTAATTAAAAGTTTCCTAAAAATCACTTTCATTTGACTAAGAAAAACTACTTGTATTTTAGGAAATCAAAATAACTTTGAAACGAAGAATCTTTTTCCTTTGCAAAAAACAACCTTAACTACTTTACCAAACTAAATGCAAGAAAATAAATTCTTTTCTGATTTTTCGAACTGCTTTAACAAGA
>SNQJ01S0075610.1:19457-35195 GCA_010110895.2 Picea sitchensis
TTAAAACCTTGGCATCGGATATCCTACTCCTCTAGAATACCAAGATGAGTCAACAAGACTCTCTCAAAGCCTCAAGAAATGCATGGATAAACAACCATGGAATAGCTGAAAATGCCAGGGGCATGTCAGGTGGCTTCTGCACGCTCTGGAACACAGCCAAAATAGAACTGCTCAACTCAGACACTCGCATGCACTGGATCCACACTCTACTCCTCCATAAAGACTCCGGTATCCAGGTAAATCTCATTAATATTTATGTTCCGCAGCACATAGAAGAAAAAAGGATCTGTTGGGAAACCCTCCAAGACTTTCTTCAAAAAAACGAGCTAGATAACCTCATCTTAGGTGGAGATTTAAATGTAACCCTAAGCCAAGAGGAAAGAGAGGCGACACTATAGTCAAATACCCTACCAGAGAATGGGTGGAGGATATTATTACAACCTGGGAGCTAATAGATATAAAGCCAATCAAAGGGCATTACACATGGTCTAGTAAGAGATTAGGCTCGGGGCATATAGATGCTAGATTGGACAGATTCCTTGTCCAAATCTCTTACCTAACCCTGGGGTTTAATGCGATTGTAGAAATCCTCCCCCATAGCATCTCGGATCACAAGCCTATCCGGTTAGAATTCAAGTCAGAGCAAGGGTAGGGACCCATCCCTTTCAGGTTCAACCCGTCCTGGATCCAAGACCAAGACTTTCTTAAAATAGTGTCCAGCACGTGGACAGGCAAAGTCATTGGTTCTGCCTCCTATGTATGGGAAGAGAAGCTACAGAGGTTAAAAGTCACCCTAAAATCCTGGGCAAGAAGCCGTCCTGACCCAACCTCCTCACGTAGAGAGGCCCAAAAACTCCTTGAGCTACATCAACTAGAGCTGGAACGCAAGGAAATCACCCAAGAGGACGTGCAAAAAGAAGCCCTTCTACAAAGCAAATGGTTTAAGGCATGCAGGGAGGAAGAGAGCTACTGGAGGCAGAAATCAAGAAGCCTCTGGCTGAAGGAAGGAGACAAAAATACAAGTTATTTCCATAAGCAAGCAGAGGCTAGGAAACATTACAAAGAAGTCACAGAAATCCAAGTTCAAGACACTTTAATCTCATATCCAGAAGGTATCAAGCAAGCAACTTTCGAAACTTTCTCAGCCCTCTATACAGAACCGCAAAGAATAGACAGAGATCCCCAAAGGTACCCCCTCTCCATCATTCCAGTGCTCATAAACGAGGAAACCAACCGCAATCTGTTAAAGGAAGTCTCGCAGTAAGAAGTAAAAGAGGCCCTGGATCAGATGAATCTGGACAAAGCACCTGGACCGGATGGGTTTATTGCAAGATTTTTTCAACACTGTTGGGCGATAATCAAGACTGACCTTACCAAAATGATAAGAAGATCACAATAAAAAATCAAGCTAGGAGGGAGCACAAACTTGGCCTTCCTGGCCCTCATCCCAAAGGAGAAGGGAGCTTCCAACTTCAATTGATTCAGGCCGATCTCACTTTGCAACACTAGCTATAAAATCCTCACTAAGATTATAGCAAATAGATTGAAATCTATTCTTCCTCATATCATCCCAGAAAATCAAGGAGGCTTCATCAAAGGCAGACACATAATGGACAACATCCTCCTGGTCCAAGAGGATCTTCACTCAAGCATTTGATGAAAGGACAAAGGTATGATCATTAAGCTAGACCTTGCCAATGCTTTTGATAGAGTCAACCACAGTTTCCTATTTGAAGTTGTGAAGAAATTTAGATTTGACCAAGCTTTTGTCAACTGGATTAAAGCTTGCATAGGCTCACCTTGGATAGCTCCCATGGTAAATGGAAGAGTAACCAAATTCTTTCAAGCCTCTCGAGGGTTGCGGCAAGGGTGCCCCCTCTCACCCCTCCTCTACGCAATTCAAGCCTCTGTTCTAAGCTACCAGCTGAGGAATTCCCAAGCCCAAGGCACTCTGCAGGGTCTAAGAATAGCTCAGGGGGTTGAAGACATTAAGCACGCTCAATTCACGGATGACACCTTGCTTTTAGGTGGAGCAAGGTCAATCATAGAAAAACAGTTTAAGGAAGAACTGGAGGCTTACACTTCTGTTTCAGGAAGTGAAATAAGAAAAGCAAAGTGAAAAATATATGGCTGGAATATTACACCCAACGAAATGCTCGGGATTGCAAGAGTTCTAGAGATGGAAGGCCATGCCAATTGGGATTCATTCACTTACCTGGGAATCCTAGTTTTTAAGGCCTCCCTAAGGGCCACCTAGTGGATCCACCTAATTGATAAACTCAAGAAGAAAATTTGCAATTGGGGGGAGAATTGGCTCAATTTAGCAGGGAAAGTCGTGCTTATCAAATCAGTGTTGGCCAGCATACCCATTTACCAGAGTTCAATGCTCCTAGCCCCTTTCTCCACAATGCAAAAAATCGAAGCTCTGCAAAGACACTTTCTTTGGGAAGGAGGGAAATAGACCGGAAGGAAACTGCACCTGATAACTTGGGAAAAGTCCTCTAAACCTCTGCTAGAAGGCGACCTTAATTTTAAAAATTCGTGCATACAAAATCTTGCACTGGGGGCAAAGTTGTTGTGGAACATAGTCTCGGGAGCACCAACCTGGTGCAAATCGGCTCTCTAGAAAAAATACTTTAGGGGGCCAAGGGAATTCTATCTAGAAACCTCTTTCAGGCTCTCTAAAGGTTCCCCATTTTTAACCCTCTGCAAAAAAGTCTTGCCCCTCTTCATCCCTCACCTCACTTGGGTGCCACGAAATGGGAGGAAGACAAAAATCTGGAAAGACTCAATCCTAGGAGACCCCCCTCTTGACTCGAGGCAGGACCTGCGACTCCTGGAGAACTGGATGGGGACCCAAAACTTAAAGACACTTGTAGACATCTCAGTTTGGGGCGAGGACAGGCATCAATCGTGGCAAGGGTGGGAAGTGAGCAATTTACCGTCGGAGCTAGAAGGGGAATGGAGAATTCTCAAACAATGCCTCCAGGGGAAATCCCCACTGAAAAAGAAGGGGAAATATAATAGAGGTTGGAGGGTAGATGCCAAAGACTACTCCACAGCCAACGGCTACAGACTTTTATGCAAGGTCTCCACCGCTCCAGAAAACCCGCTCATCTGGAAAGCGATTTGGCACTCTAAGTCAATCCCCAAAATTGATTTGTTTACCTGGACACTTTCCCACAATAGTATTCTTACAGGGGAAGTTCTCCAAAGGAAAGGGTGGGCTGGCCCCCACTGGTGCCCCTTCTTCCAACAAGCCGAAGAAACTACCAATCACCTCCTCCTCAGTTGTGCCTACTCCAAAGAAGTTTGGAGGCTGACACTGGGGTCAGGGGTTGAGGTCAACTTGCCAGAAGAAACCAAAAGCCTCCTTCAACACTGGGATAATCTATACCCGTTCCAACATCGAGTCCAAAGTCAAGCTGTTTCCCTTTGGAGATTCCTTCCAAAGTTTATTCTTTGGAATCTGTGGCTGGAAAGAAATAACAGGATCTTCAGAGACAGAGCAAGGAGTGCACCCATAGTGGCAGCCAGTGCCCAGGCCCTGTTCGGCAAGAGCGCCCCTTACATTTGTCAGACCAATTATAAAGGGAAACTAGATGTGGAGGAGACCACCTGGCTGGAGCAGTTCAAAATTCAAAATGCAACAACAATCACAATCGTCACTCCAAGAACTGAGGACTGGAAAATAAGAAAAGAGCAATAGGAGTTTGACAATTGGAAGCAAGAAAGGAAGGCTCACATTCTGTCCTTTGATGGGGCCTCCAAAGGTAACTCGGGGCTTGCAGGTGGAGGGGGGTTAATTGAAAGCCCCAGTGCAGACATTATCATACGCTATGCCCTCGGTCTAGGTACTGAGACCAATAACATTGCCGAAGCCATGGCATTATGGCAAGGACTTCAGTAAGCCAAAGAGCAGGGGATATAGGAACTGATCATCATCGGAGACTCCAGACTAATAATCAAGGCCATTAATTGTCAGACTCAAACACAAAGTGCCAAACTCAATAATCTTCTGAGCAAAATCCGTCTTCTCCTCACTAACTTCAATTCTTATGAAATATTTCACGTTCTAAGGAAGCTAAACGCTAAGGATGATGTGGAAGCAAATAAAGGTGTTCTCCTTGAGCCAGGAACCTTAATACTCAATGGAATGATGTCCAATGTGGATATTCCATAAACCAAAGCATCCCATGCGCATACCCAACAAGTGGAAGGATAAGTACAAGCTCAGTAGGGGAATCGACCAAGATCTACCAGGCTATGCCATTCCCTTGGAGGATAGCGACAGGGGGTGGTACAACGCTCAAGTGGACAACAGACAGGGAGGGGACAGGTGCACCCACTGCCCATACCCCCCGACCTCTGCAATCCAGGACGCAATCATTCAGGCCATGAGAAGCGAGTTCAATTTCGAACGCAGATCCAAGCCCGACTCATCTCTATGCAGCGATCCATCTTCCTGCGATTTTGAAGAGTCTAGGAGCATGATTCAGGGGAAAGACAAAGCGATGGCAGCCAGCAAAAGTAAGAAACCGAGATTGGAGGAACACCAGTTAGACTTCCCAGTTAGGAATGCTGCAACACCAGTTAGACTTCCTGCAACACCAATTAGGAATGATGTAACACCAGGTAGGAATGCTGCAACACCAGTTAGGAATGTTGCAACACCAGTTAGGAATGTTGAAACACCATTTAGGAATGCTGCAACACCAGTTAGGAATTCTGCAACACCAGTTAGACTTCCTGGAGAACCTGGACGTGGAGGCTGGCAGAAGATTGGATCAACTGGAACAAGACAAATCCCTTACAAAAGTGGGTTTCTCTGAAGAGCTCAGCAAGCTCCATCAGGAGCTTAAGAATCCGCAGGACGAGTCTGAGCTGAGAGTCGAGCAATTGGAGGAGAAAATGGTTCAGCTCAACCGAGAGTGGAGGAATGATCCAGAGGGCTAGTAATGCCTCTACCTCTGAAGTAAACCCCACCCCCGAAGCATCTTGGCATTTTGTATACAGCCAAGGCTTTAAATAAGTCCATTTTAGCTGGTTAGTGTTAGTTTCTCCAGAATTCGGTAAATATATGTGTATCCAGGAGCAGTATTAAGCTCCTTTCAGGCAGAGGCTCAGTGAAGCCCTGCCATTTTGTAAACGCACTTGTGGCTCGCCCACAATTAATACAAATCCTCTAATCGTTTTGGTCAAAAAATAAATAAAGAAGAAAATGCAAACAAGAACTTGATGCACTCCCCAATCATCAAATAAGAAGACAACTCAAACAAGGAATTGATGAAATTCCTAGTCATCAATGAAGAAGACAAGTCCATCAAGGAATTCATGCATACCTTAGTAATCAATGAAGAAAAAATATTGAATCTTAATACTGATGGTATAAATTCATTAGAAGAGATTCGTATGGAACCAGGAAATGGTATACATATTGAAGTTCCCATGGAGGATCTTGACAATCTTGAATACACAACTATGTGTACTCTAGAAGAGTTGGGTAAAATTCAAAATAGAGATATGTTTCTACGACAACATTTAGATAAATCTAACAACCATGAAGAGAAAGAACAAAACATTTATCTAGAAGACAAAGAAGAAGAGATCAATAGATTAAAGACTAAAGTTGTTGATCTAACAAAAGAAATGAACGAGTTGAATGCATATGACAAACTCAATAAATTCACAGAAGAATTAGAAGAAACAAATGACCAACTGTCTAAAGACTCAACTTGAAGAAGCTAAGGAAAGTGAAGAAACCATGAAGATCTAGTTGAATAAAAAGGAAGAATTGTTCCATATGCTGGAATTGGAAGTCATCAACCTCAAAAGGATTCGGCTAGAAAACAAGGAAGAAATCAAAATATTCAATACTGGAATTGTTGATCTAACAAAAGAAATAGAAGAGTTGAAGACATGACAAAACCAATAAATGCACAGAAGTATTGGATGAGACATAAGAAGTAGTCATCAATCTAAAGACTCAACTTGAATAAGCTAAGGAAATAGAAGAAGACTTGAAGATCCAGTTGACTAAAAAGGAAGAAACATGTCACATGTTGGAATTGGAAGTTATCAACCTCAAAAAAAAGAATGAAAAGAAAAAATCAACTGTCAAATTCCATAACATATTAGCCATCCTGGATAAGATATGGAACAATCAAAGAATAACCAATGAAAAAACTAGTATTGGGTACAATAAGAAAGAATAAGGTGGCAAGTGGCACACTATTCATAAAAATGAGAAAGGATTTTCCTCCTCAAAAGGAAAAAGTGCAATCACAAACCAAATACAAACCATGAACTTTGTTAAAGGAGGAAGCTATAAAATTAAAAAACAAGAAACATATCAAAAGGAAGATTTCTCAGGGCACAAAAGAATCGAGTATGGAAACACCTTCAATGGTTATTTCTTTTCTTGTAAAAATTTTGGTCACAAATCATTGGAATATAAGAGTCCTGAAAAGAAAAATTCAGGAAGGTCTAATAACTTAATGAGATGTTGGAGATGCAGTTATTTTGTGCACACAACAAAGTTTTGTCATACCATAAGATGCTACAACTGTGATAAGTTTGGTCATAAATCCCAAGATTGCAGGAAATCAAGAAGACAACCCATGAAAAATAATCCATACAAGTCAAGAAGGAAATCTAATGAACTTTTGAAGAAAATAAGATAGGATAAATCTCAAAGGACAAATGTATAAAATAAAATTTCATCAAATAGAGTGCCTTATGGAAAGATATGGAGAAGAAAATATGAAGCAGAAAGCAAGAAATATGAAATATGATGAAGCACAAAGAAAAAAAATATGAAGCATAAATGACAAATGTAGAAAATAAAATTTCATCAAACAGAGTTCCTTATGGAAAGATATGGAGAAGAAAATATGAAGCAGAAAACAAGAAATATGATGAAGATATTGCACATAAAAATGAAGAAATTGATAATAATAAACTGATGGATGAAACTCCTAATAAGGAATGTGAAATTCAGAGCTTTGCATATGAAGAGGAACAAGCTCAAGGAAGAAGCATTTGTAAATAAGAAGACGAAGAAGATTGTGGTGCACAAAACAATGGTCATGATGATGAACTCTCAAAAACAAATCATTCTATAGAATAGTGTGATGAATAAAAAAATAATATCTAAAGAAGAAATCAACAAAAGGAGTTCAAAATATAAAAATAAAGAGTATGAACATAACAAAGTTATTAATGATATGAAAGAAAAGTAAAGGTATTTTGGAATCAAAGAACTAAAGAATATCAATAAGAAGAAGAAATAGATCAAGAAGATCTGTAAGCTTCACACCCTTGACCATTATGACAAAGGAGAAGACAATAAAACCCTATTTGAAAAAAAAAGGGTGAGTACATAGAGAAGGTATTGGAGAGGTTTAGAAAGTAGAATGCAAAACCAGTTAGTACACATTTGGCCAACCATTTCAAATTAACTAAGGAAATGTGTCTGAAGACATAGGGGGAGATAAAATACATGTCCAGGGTCCCTTATTCATCAACAGTTGGCAACTTGATGTATGTGATGGTTTTCACAAAACCATATATTGCACATGCAGTGGGAGTTGTGAGATGGTATATGAACAATCCAGGTAAATAACATTGGGAGGAAATAAAGTGGATTCTCAGGTATTTGAGAGGTACTTCTACTCATGTGTTATGTTTTGGACGTTCAACCACTGTTCTACAGGGATATGTTGATTTAGATATGGAAGGTGATACATATAGAAGTATGAGCACCACAAGTTATGTTTTTATTGTAGGTGGAACAACAATAAGTTGGATTTTGAAACTGCAAGAGGAAGGACTTGGAAATTTCTTTGGTGGACGTAGTCCACACTGGGTGAACCACTTGTATCTGTGTCTCTATTGTATTGTGTATCTGTTGTGTTTTATTTCCACATTTGTTTTATTTTATTTCTCTTCTATCTTGTTTTCTTATCACTTAAAATGGATATATTGGTAAAGGGCCTCGTCAACAGAGGATCCATCTTTATCAGGTTGTCAAAGTAGTGCATCTCCTACACCAAGGCAAGTGGCTCACCCGAGAGATGCCCTGCTTTGACAACCCAGTGATGGGGGAAATCAAAGTAATGGATACCATTTATTCCTAAGGGGGAGGATTGATCCAGGAGGATATCGTTGGCCACCCACCTTTTCCAATTGACTCAAAATATTTTTTTGGACAACTTACTATTTTTAGTAGTTTTTCGATTCCCAAACTTCAGGGGCCATTTTGAGGGCCCAAATGACATTTTTTCATGATAGGTAACCTCAATGAATTTCAAAGGATTTCATTGTTCACCCTAAATGAAGCTCCTCTTCAATACCTTTCCAACAAGCTATCATGCACCCTAAATGAATATCGTATGCAAATGTTACAACCCCGAGAAGTTGATGTACTAACTTACCCCAACAGGGCCCACATGACTTTTGGTGCTTCATATCCTAGGGTTAGGTTTTTGGATGTATAGGGTTTTCAAATTCATTTTTATTGTAAAAAGTATTGCATAGCCTCATTGTACTAATATTCTTGGAAATGAGCTTAGTCATCACATCTCTTCTAAGAGATAAGTTGCCACCATTCTAGAAAGCTTGCTTTTAGCTTTTATTTTACAGTTTTCATCATATTTCTTATTTAATAGAAGTAAAGTTTTACTGTATATCCATTAGTGTTCACTGTGTCTCTATGTTGATATTATAAATCTATAGTTTCATTTCTTTATTCTCATAAATATGGATCAACCTTTGTCGATATGGCTTTCATGTTCCTTGAGCACCCGGAACAAATTTCACAATCCCCAGAAAATGAAAATGAAAATTGTAGGAAAACAACATATCTAAGAACCACTTGTCAGTCGACTAGGGAATATCCATGTAGCATTGAAGAAGTTTCCCCAAGAGACCAAATATAAGGTCGATGAATAAATGATCATCATAGTTTTTACTTCGACCAACTCAACTGTCTAGAGTCGATAAGGAAGTGGAAAACATTTGATTGAACTGGAGAAGAAACAATTCGTTCCTTCAATGCATGGCATGGAAAATTTGTCAAGTTTGGATTCTGTTTTAAGACTTTTGCGACCATTGTTATGATGAGGTCGTTCTTTCGGATTCATCGCATTGGTTTCTTTATATTTGATGTTTCTGACCAAACCAGTGTGGTCCATCATCAGGAAAAGTTTTTGAGGTATCTCAAAAAAATTCCCTGATGATGGACCACACTGGTTTGGTCGGAAACGTCGAATATAAAGAAACCAATGTGATGAATCCAAAAGAACTACCTCATCAAGTTTGGATGTGATGACAAGTTGGTTGATCTAAATTGCTTCCCCGGTTTCCAAGTTAAACATGGATGCACATGAAGAATTTGAGAAAATATTTTGTAAACAATACAAATAACTTATCATTTGATAAGAATATGTTTTCAATTTTAGTAAAATGCTTCCTTGCAGAGAATAAGATTCAAGGATTACAAGATAGTTGGTTATTTCTTGAATTTATGATATGAATTTGTGAATAGAGATAATACTAAACTAGTGAAAAATGGAGTATGTGCACCCATCGATGAAAGGGATCGACTGGTCCACTGGTTCCTAATCATTTATATGCATCGATTCATTTTGATGTGTCATGTACAATTTGTAAGTGCATATGATATTTTTTCTTCCTGTCTAATCCCCACACCAAAGAGAATGGTCGATTGGTCAAAATTCAAGAAGAAGTTGAATTTACGTGGTCGAAAAGGTGTAATTGATATTCACATAAGTTCTCATTGATTTATTATACTTGCCATATATATATTTTTTTAATTGCACCAAAGGGACGTGCATCGACTTATTTTGCAGTACAGATAATTTGAAGCGTGGTTGTTGGGGTTTGATAAGTAGTTCAGTGGATTCAAATCAACCAAGGTTGTGGTCGAACAATTAAACTAACCGTCCAACAAGGCAACTGTTGGTAGAGCAAACAAAAAAGTCTACAAAGACAACTAGTTATCGACCCGACATGCAAAAATCGGTTCATAGAGTGTTCGACTCTTATTGGTCAAAATTTTTTCAAGTTCTCCTTTTGACTTTGACCAGACAACTAGTTATCGACCCGACATGCAAAAATCAGTTCATAGAGTGTTTGACTCTTATTGCTTGAAATTTTTTCAAGTTCTCCTTTTGACTTTGACTAGTGTAAAGTACACATTATTTTGACCCAAATAAAGGATAAATAATTGAACCGACTAAAATATGAAGAGGTGACCTGACTAGTTGATGAAGAGACAACCCAACTAACAATTCCGGATGATGAAGAGTTTAGTCGATGAAATTCTGAAATAGTGATGAAGGAAGAAAGAGGGTTAAACGTGAGTCTATAAGGCATGTGATCCTATCCATATGTAATGTATAATGTAATGTTATAATTCGATACTCAACAGACCAGATCGGTTCCTCAGAGACTCAATTGATACCTAGTTGACGGTATAAGCCATGTGCAGGAAAAGTGTTTTGTATTCTATTAAAAGTTAGAGAGTTGTAGCTGAGTAAAATAAAAACTATCCTTCATGAAAACTTAATTTATAGACTCCATACATTCCTAAAATATCTGATAGCATAAGAATCATAACAACAACACATAAATAAGTATGATGAGCAACAAAGAAACAAAATATTAAGCACTCATGATGAGAATTTTGGCAGTAGATAGAGACATTCAAGAGAGAGACATCCTCTGCGATGTCCCTTTCCAAATAGGAGCTCCATAGAGAAGGCTTAATGGTATAAAAAATCCCGTTAGACTATAGCCAGGGTTAGAAAGGGGTAAACAAGGTTACTAGAGGTCACTCCAGCCAAGGGTGTTATAATTTGAAAGTGACATTGAGCTAAAAGTGGCTAAAAGCTCTTTTAAGCCAACTTGAGCTAAAAATATAACATACAAGCTAAAAATAGAGTCAACAATGAATTATGGTTTCGAGAAGATATAAGAGAAGGTAAAGTGACCTAATTCATCAATATGCATATTTTGACTTGTCATTGAAGAGAGAGGCGCATCTCAGGAGTGATAGTTTAGTGGAATCCAGGAGGAATACAACAGTGGATGATTTTGGTGTTGAGAGATGCACCCTAGTCAATGAGGAGGTCACAAAGGCCTTCCATTAGTATTCAACAACAGTTCTACAGGATTCATTAGCAGGGGTGCACTTGTTCAGGGAGAAACCTATGAGGAGGTTTAGTGGATCGACTTGTCCCATTCAGGGAGATTTCAAAGATTCCCCTCTAACCTAGTTGTGAGGAAGGACAACCACATATTTTTCCTGGTTTCTCGTCGGATTCCGATGAAGGAATCATCTGGGGTGCATTTTATAGACATTGGGAGTGTGACACTTAGGGAGGAAACATTTAGGGTTCCCAAGCGATCATCAGATTAGATTCAGGGAAACCCTTCCAACCCATTTCATAGTAGGCCAAGTCGATTAGTTCGATACACATAGCAACCGATTATGATGGTGGAATCACTAGGGCACAATTTTCCAGTAGCAGAGGGGCACATTCCCCCAGGGGGATCCATCTAGGCTCCAGACACACCAGCATAGGGGCAGGTCAGTCACCAAGACTGAGAGGGAGAGTAGGGCGCACTATTTGGGATATTTTCTAGGCTGATATGAGAGATCTAGCCACTAGGAAAAACTTTCAGGACTTGCAGCAGTTACTGTGTGAGCTGCGATAGCTCCATATCACCCATTGATCTCATAGCGTTCATCTATTATCAGGTATTATCATTTAGTTTTCTTATTGTATTCCGACTAAGATACTTTTTTCATTAATCTAGCCAAGTGATTCATTTTATTCAGCCGCATTCGAAATTTTTACTCCGTAGAGTTATCATAATATAAGATTTGCAGTCTTTTGTTGTAATTGTTATTTGTATGCTCATTTATATGTTGTAAACCATTAATCATACACACATATTAACAGAGATTCCTAGACTAGTTGAATCTAGGATATTACAAGTGGTATCGGAGCTTTAGTCCTGCCAACCCATGAATAAATATGATGAGTGTAGCAGAGGACCCAGGGGGCCATGAGCACGTAGGTGACAAATATGTCACTTACAACAGATGCAAGGAGGGAATACCTAGATATGATTTTCCCCATTTTTCTCCCAGCTTAGAGGAAGAGGAAGAGGCACACAGGGAAGAAGAGAGAAGGGAGGAGCATGAGTATAAGAATGAGGCAATGATCCAGGTGGATATCAGTGGCCACCCACCTTTTCCAACTTGCTCAAAACAATTTTCTGGCAATTTTGACAATTTACTATTTTTAGCAGTTTTTAACTTCTGGGGCCATTTTGAGGGCCTAAATGAAAGTTTTTCAGGATCGAGATTCTTAATTATAGTTTAAGGCTTTGATTTCCCCCCCCAAAATGAATCTCATTGACGATACCTTTCCAATGAGCTATCGTGCGCCCCAAACGAAGATCGTATGCCAAAGTTATGCTCCTAGGAAGTGGATACACCAAACTACCCAAAACGAGGTCCACAAAATTGTTGGCTTTTCATATTCCGGGGTTAGGGTTTTGGATTTTCTTTATGATAAAAAGGCCTTTGGAGCCTCATTGTAAAATCATCTTCTTGCGAATGCGAGTATCCGTCACATCTCTTCTTAGAGATAAGATGCCACCATTCTAGCGAGTCTTTCACTCTATATTTTTATAGTCTTTGTACATTTTCGCTCATTAATAGAAAATTGTGTATTACTGTATCTCTATTTTTATGGTTGCATATATGATACATTTATGTTATATTATTGGATATTTGCGATATCTCTGTACATTTATTTATTATATGTCCACTCTCATTTCGTGCCGAAAATAATCTGGATCAGTGGTATCAGAGCATGCTTCTCTTGATCGTTTTTTTTCAGTGCATGTCCTCGACAAGGTTCAAGTATAGAAATATGGGTCTCGAGCGTGTCTATGTTGAATACAATTTCTCTCACACTCCCAATAAACTCTCCATGGTGGAAGAAAATAAAAATGACGGAGTAGACAATTCTATAAATTTGTTGCTTGAGCAAGCTCTCACGTGACAGAGGGACGAAATGATGGAGATTTTTTCCCACATCCTTCAATGCCTACCGATAGTAACATGAACATATTCATCAAAGAACCACTTGTGAAGAACCTCTCCTTTAAAGGTACAGGTTAATTTTGATATTCCCATATTTGAAGGTCAGATAGATGCAGATTCCCTAGAGAAATGGTTAAATCTCCTAGAAGGTTATTTCTTTGTTCACCATTTTTATGATAGGGAAAAGATCACCTTCACACTCCTTAAAGATGGGAGTCCAGGTATGCAAATCTGAAACAACCAAAGTATCATAAAGATGACCCTAATAAATAGTCTCTTGAAAACCAATCCAAGAAACATGAAAAGAAGGGTCACAGGAAGACAAAGAAGGACACCAGAAAATGGTGCAATTTCCACAAAATACCCTGGCACAAAACTGATGAATTTCACTCAAAACAGTCATTGGTGGTTGAAATCAAAGATAAGGAGCTGAACACTGATTCAGAATCTGATTCAGAAAATACTAACAAAAGACATATCATCGATACAGACCCCACTGCTATTGTTGTGACCACAACAATTCAACCAAAAGAACAAATAGATCCTAAAGAGGGGAAACACCTTTTTCATTCATATATGTGGGTGAAGGGGATTCCACTGCATTTTATTGTTGATAGCGGAAGCTAGAAGAACCTCATCTTAGCAGAGGTCATCAACAGTTGGGATTGTTGACAACACCACACCCACAACCATACAACATTGGGTGGCTTCGGCAGTGACGCGATCTCCATTTCAACCAACAACGTCGATTGTCATATGATATCCATCCCTTCAAGGATGAGGTATTATGTGATGTTGCCCCACTGGATGTCTTTGATGTTCTCTTGGGCCAACCATATAGGTGGAAGCTCCATGATATCTATGAATCTTGACCCCGTAGTGTCATTTTTACTTTGGGGGGTCATCTCTACAGGATACCGGAGGTGGTTCCGACTACTGTCCCACCTAAACAATTCCACAAGGTAGTATCTCATACTACAAAATTTAGATTCTTCACAATCTATTCAAAAGGTGAACAAAATGATATTACAAGCACTACATCCTTTCCCCAAGCACCTTCTACCCAATAGAAGCAGGTTGACAAGACTGCAACAAAGCACAAATATCCCTTCTACACATAGACATCTCATGTAGCTATACTGGTTAAAAATCTCAAACCCTTCCAACCACAGGTTCGTGACAACCTTCAAAAAGCTAAGCATCACAACTTCTCCATCAAGGAAAGCAACTCATCAAGATGTAGATTCAACAAACTCTTTTCCCTCTCCCCTGGGCACTCAAATCAATGGATACCATCTCTTCCTAAGGAGGTAATATTGATCTAGGGGGATATTGGTGGCCACCCAACTTTTCCAACTCGCTCAAAATAATTTTTTGGCAATTTTGGCAATTTACTATTTTTAGCATCTTTTAACTTCCGAGGCCATTTTGAGGGCCTAAATATTTATTTTTCAATATTGATATTCTCAATAATATTCAAAAGCTTTTATTGAACCTACAAAATGAATCTCCTCAATGATACCTTTCCAACGAGCTATCGTTCACCCCAAATGGAGATCGTATGCCAAAGTTACGCCCTCGGGAAGTTGATACACCAAACTACCCAAAACGAGGTCCACAAAAATGTTGTATTTTCATCTTCCGGGGTTAGGGTTTTGTATTTTATTTATGATAAAAAGGCCTTTGGAGCCTCATTGTAAAATCAGCTTCTCGTGAATGCGAGTAGCCATCACATATCTTCTCAGAGATAAGCTACCACCATTCTAGCGAGTCTTTCACTCTGTATTTTTATAGTCTTTGTACATTTTCACTCATTAATAGAAAATTGTGTATTACTATATCTCTGTGTTTATGGTTTCATCTCTAATACATTTATGTTATATTATTGGATATCCGTGACATATTTGTACATTTATTTATTATATCTCATCTCTCATTTCATGCCGAAAATAATCTGTATCAGTGGTATTAGAGCAGGTTGTTCTTGATCATTTTTTTTTTCAGTGCATGTTCCCGACAAGTTTCGAGTATAGAAAGTTGGGTCTCAATATTGTCACTCTTAAAGAAAATCGCTCTTGCACACCCAATAAACCATCCATTATGGAAGAAAATAAATATGGCAGAGAAGATGATTCTATCAATCTATTGCTTGAGCAACCTCTCACGCGATAGAGGGACAAAATGATGGAGAATTTTTCCCACATCCTTCAATGCCTGCTGATAGCAACAAGTACATCTTCATTAAACAACCACTTTGGAAGAACCTCTCCTTTAAAGGTACATGTTAATTTTGATATTCCCATTTATGAAGGTCATATAAATGCGGATGTGCTAGCCAAATGGTTAAATCTGCTAGAAGATTATTTTTTTGTTCACCATTTTTACGACAGGGAAAATATCACCTTCGCACTCCTTAAATATCTCCACCATGTAAAACATTGGTGGGAAACTTACTTGTTAAGCCCTAATGTTGGCTCATTACCCCTTAATTGGGGCATATTAGATTAGTAATGCTATTTTATTTATGTCGGCTTTAGGCCATTAGTTGTAATTTAGATTAGTAATGTTATTTTAATTATGTCGGCTTTAGGCCA
>SNQJ01S0075610.1:37245-52567 GCA_010110895.2 Picea sitchensis
TTGAACATTTAAGTGGGGTAAAAGGAGGTTGCCCCCTCGAAGAGGCTTATTATATGAAATTATCTCTTTTTCAAGGCGTTGAGTACTTTTCCTGAGGTTTTTCTATGCTATATTGTTGTTTGGTTCTTAACATTACTGGGAGAAGAGTTCCACATAAGAGTCTGGAATATATGGGGTTTATCCAACTTGGGATTTTTTTGTGGACATGGTAAATGAACAATATTAACCTGTTGGCAACTATGAGGACCAATATATGATATGGACCACACTGTGGAAAGAGAGGGGCCAAGAAGTTCCGTAGTTCACCAATACCTTCCATACCTTGCGCACCAAGCTCAACATCAAAGACTCTAAATGATATTTGGTTCTGAAATACCGTGGGGCTCTACACAGATACACCCAAAATGAAATGGATTTTCTGGACATCTCATCATTTGGTGATGCTTATCGAGATGCTATTAAAATAGAGCAGAAATTTAAGCACCAGAACAAACGAGAGTTCGGGTCTGCAAATCTGCAACAATCAAAGTATGATAAATACAACCCTAACAAACAATCTCCTGAAAACCAGTCCAGCCACATGAAAAATGGTGCGATTTCCTCAAACGCCTCTAGCACAACACTGATGAATGTATCTCAAAACAATCATTGTTGGCTGAAATCAAAGACAAGGAGATGTATGTTGATTCAAAATATGATTCATAAAACATTGACAGAAGACAAATCATCGACGTAGACTCCACTGCTATATTCACGACTTCAACAGTTCAACCAGAAGAACCAACAGATCCTGAAGAGGGGGAACAAATTTTTCATTCACAGATGTGGGTGAAGGGGACCCTACTGCATTTTATTGTTGATAGCGGAAGCCAGAAGAACCTCATCTTAGCATAAGTCGTCAAACAGTTGGGATTGTCGACAACACCACACCCACAATCATACAACATCGGGTGGCTTCACAAGGGACGAGATGTCCATGTCAGTCAACAGTTTCGATTATCATACAACATCCATCCTTTCAAGGATGAGGTATTATGTGGTGTTGCCCCATTGGATGTCTACAATTTTCACTTGGGCTAGCCATATATGTGGAAGCGCCATGCTATCTATGAGTCTTGACCCTGTAGTTTCATTATTACTTTGGAGGGTCATATCTACTGGATACCAGAGGTGGTTCTAACTACTGTCCCACCTAAATAGTGCCGCAAGGTAGTATCTCATACTACAAAGTTTAGCTTCTTCACAATATGTTCAAAAGGTGAACAGAAGGATACTGCAACCACTATAGCCTTGGCCCAAGCACCTTCTATCCAACAGAAGAAGGTCGAAAAGACTGCATTAAAGCACAAATATTCCTTTTTCACACAGACATATCATGTATCCATACTAGTTAAAAAGGTCCAACCCTTCCAACCACAGGTTCGTGACAACCTTCAAAAAGCTAAGCAGCACAAGTTCTCCAACAAGGCAAGCATCTCATCAAGATGCAGATTCAACAAACTCTTTTCCCTCTCCCTCGGGCACTCAACACAATGGAGACCATTTCTTCCTAAGGAGGGAGGATTTATCCAGGTGGATATCGGTGGCCACCCACCTTTTCCAACTCCCTCAAAACAATTTTCTGGCAATTTTTGCAATTTACTATTTTTAGCAGTTTTTAACTTCCAGGGCCATTTTGAGGGCCTAAATGAAGGTTTTTCAGGATAGAGATTCTCAATGATAGTGGAATTCTCTTATTTATCCCTCAAAATGAATCTCCTCAACAATACCTTTCCAACAAGCTATCGTACGCCCTTAACAGAGATCATATGCCAAATTTACGCCCCCGGGAAGTTGATACACCAAACTACCCAAACTGGGGTCAACAAAACTGTTGGCTTTTCATCTTTCGGGGTTAGGGTTTTGAATTTTATTTATGATAAAAATTCCTTTGGAGCCTCATTTTAAAATCATCTTCTTTTGAATGCGAGTAACTGTCACATCTCTTCTTAGAGATAAGCTGCCACCATTCTAGCAAGTCTTTCACTCTATATTTTTACAGTCTTTGTACATTTTCACTCATTAATAGAAAATTGTGTATTATTGTATCTATGTGTTTATGGTTGCATCTCTGATACATTTATGTTATATTATTGGATATCCGGGATATCTCTGTACATTTATTTATTATATCTCCTCTCTCATTTCATTCGAAAAATAATCTGGATCAGGGAGAGAAAATGTTAGGAGACATATATGAGAGACTAGAGGGTAGTGGTAAGGCCCCCATGGAGCCAGAGGCATCCTTCATGTAGGTAATCAGAAATATGGTAGTCAGTCAATAGGCCATGACTCATTCCTTGGCGCAGATGGCTAATAGGTTGGCTATAATCGGCACACAAGTCCCACATGCAGCATAGAGAAACACAGGGGTAGGCATTAGACCCCAGTCACCTACTCACACATACACCTCTTAGTGTAGGATTCCTAGGACATTGTTCCCCAGTTTCCATAAGGCAACCCCAACAATAATAGAAAAACTAATAGCACATAGGCCTCCCACTCAGGCAGAGGACATTGCATAGTATAGGAGGGAATATGCAGCATTGGGCCATGACTTCCATTAGGACATGACCTTGGTTGAGTACTATGGACTCAGACTCAAGAACCTCCCTAGAGAGCCTTAGAGAGGAGGACATCAACAACAGCAGGGAAAGAACAATGATTTCATCCAGAAATTTGGTAAACTCACTATACCTTGTTTTAACGGATCATCCAAATGCACAGCCAGAGCTTGGGTACAAAATCTAGACATGTACTACAAGCTCAACAAGATGACCCAGATATAATCCATCAGTTGCGCTACCCTACACTTGGAGGGTGAGGCACACAAGTGGTGGAATCATGGACTGGTGACGTTGGGACATAGTCACATCACCTCCTACAGGGCGTTCACAGAGAGACTCATGGTCATGTTTGACAGGAGGGATCCAAAGATCCATTTCAGGGATCTAGCCTAGTTGATACAAACTGGCACAGAAAAGGCATTCATCACAAAGTTTCTATGGGTGGTAGTGGAAGTGATAGATAAATATGAGCCTAATATGATCATGTTATTCATAGAGGGGCTCACATATCCCTTGAGAGGATGGGTGAAGTCATATATACCTCACACCTTGTAGGATTCCATTTTACACACTCAAGATTTGGTAGACTCAACGCCAAAGACTAAACGCTTTTCCAAACCCTTCGTACCATAGAGGGACTGAGAAAGGAAGACATTCCAGAGAGAATGGAAGGGAAAGAAGAAGCTGGATGATGAGGTGAGGTGAGAGATTATGAGGAAGAAGCTTTGATTCACTTGCAAAGACCCTTGGGTCCTAGGCCATAGGGGCATGGGTAAGGGAGAGATTCATTATATTGAGGTGGCATCAGACAGTGTGGACAGTGAGGAGGAGGAGCATGATAGTGGATCCGCTAGCTCATATGAGGAGACAACACAGACATAGGAGAAACCTCCATGTAGACCATCGACATCGACATGGATTCATCCACTGGTAGTGCCATAGCCTCATGAGAAGGCTAACAAATGGAAACCAACAAAGGGAGGAGTCATAACGACCCTTTCTGGTGTTCCCAAGTATGATACCCTGCGGATCAGAGGGAATATTTAGGGACAATAGGAAATCACCCTGATAGATGGTGGGGACACCCACAACTTCATTGATTCCTCATTGGTATCGAGGCGAGCACTTCAGACAGAGGAGTTTGAGGGATTTGATGTTGCAGTAGCAGATGGCCATACAATGTAGTGTCTAGACAGAGTTATGGACTTGGAGATAAAGTTAGGAAACTACATAGTGAGAGACACATTTTATGTGGTTGACCTATCTGACATAGATGTGGTATTGTGAGTCTAGTGGATGATCACATTGGGAAAAATCACCACCAACTACCAAAACTTGGAGATGGGGTTCAGAGAGAGTGATGGGAAGAGGGTTGTTCTCAGGGGTATGTCGACAGGAGTACCCTGGACAGTTTCGTCCAAGAGGATGGAGAGGATATTCATACATGGGGAGGTAGCATATGTCACACAATGCTTGATCACTACGTGGAAGGGTTTAGAGGGTCGACAACAATATCAGACAGAGATCAAGAACTTGTTGGGATGATGTCAATAGGTTTTTGGGTTGATTCCATCAGGGAGACCACCTAAAAGGGGGTTTGAGCACGCCATTGAGTTGAGGAGGGGGGAAAACCTGTGATCAGACAACCCTATCATCATCCTAGGAGGTTTAAGGATGAGATAGAGAAACCAATTAAGGAATTGCTAGCGATGGTACACATTAGACCTAGCAACAATCCATTCACTTCTTCAGTTGTCTTAGTTTTGACAAAGGATGGTGCCATGAGGATGTGAATTGATTATCGGACCTTGAACAAGAAAACCATCAAGAACCGGTATCCTATCCCTCACATTGATGAGTTGTTGGATGAATTGCATGGAGCATTTTTCTTCTCGAAGATTGATCTACTCTCTGGGTATCATCATATCAACATTCGAGAGCAAGACATAAAGAAGACAACATTTTGATGTCACTTTGGTCATTTTGAGTTTTTGGTTATGCCATTTGGGCTAACGAATGGACCGAGTACATTTTAGTCTTGCATGAACCACATATTGAGGGATCATTTAAGGAAATCAGTCTTGGTTTTCTTCGATGTCATCTTGGTCTACAAAAAGACATGGTAGGAGCATATGAGGCACTTGGATGAGGTATTGAGCATCATGGAGGCACAATCACTATACGTCAAAGAGTCTAAGTGTGAGTTCGGTATGATAGAGCTACCTTACTTGGGACACATAATTAGTGCATATTACTTGGGATAGATCATCAGTGCACAAGGGGTACAGGTACATTAGGATAATATCATGGCCATTATGGACTAGCCAACTCCCAGGAATGTGATAGAGTTGAGGAGCTTCTTCAATTTATGCAGCTATTACATGCGTAATGTCATGATTTTTTCTCATATTGGAGCACCACTGACAAATCTCATCAATAATGGGGCTTTCAACTAGAACGATGAGTCACATAAAGCCTTTGATCACATGAAGGAAGTCATGGGCACATGCCCAGTCTTATCATTAACAAACTTCACTTTGCCATTTGTATTAGAGTGTGATGCATTCAACAAGGGTATCAGGGTAGTTTTTATGTCGGGAGTACACCCCATTGTATTTTAGAGTAGGAATATCAGTCATCCCGAGAGGTTGTACTCCATCTATGACAAGGAAATGATGGGAATCATGCATGCCATGACCAAATTCAGAAAATATGTGGTGGGCAACAAATTCGTGCTCAAAATAGATCTCAATAGCTTGAAGTATTTCCTTGAGCAGAAGGACCTCACTAAGAACCAACATAAATGGGTGATGAAGGTACATGCATTCGACTTTGACATAGAGTACATCAAGGGGAAGAAGAACATTGTGGTCAATGCTCTATCTAGGAGACCTGGGACATGTTCTTTGATGGATATTTCAACAGATTGGAAATCCCACTTGTTAGTGGAATATTTCAAGAACAAATTCTCTTGTGAGGTTTTCGATGGAAAGATTCAGGATGATGGGTACAGGGTCATTGACAATGTCATATTCTACAAGGACAGAGTCTACTTGGTACCAAATTTAATGCTCAATAAGAATATCCTCACAACAGTTCATGATTCACCACTAGCAGGCCATCAAGGGTTTTTCAAAACCTACAGGAATATCAGAGAGAGGTTCTCATGGAAGGGCCTCAAACATGATGTTATGCGATATATCAGTGAGTGTGTAACTTGTCATTAGAACAAGTCATAGCATATGCTCCTAACATGACTACTTCAACCACTTCCCATTATAGAGTAGAAATGGGAGAGCATATCAATGGACTTCATCACAGGCCTACCCAAGGTCCAGGGTAAGGACTACATCTATGTAGTGGTCGACATATTGACAAATTTTTCTCACTTCTATTCCATATCGACAGAGTACAACGTAGTTCAGGTAGTCGATTTATTCCTCAGAGAGGTCTTCAGACTTCATGGGTTGCCGAGGAAGATCATCAGTGACAGGGACAATCGATTTATTTGACATTCTCTAGGGAGTTGTTTAGATTGGTGGGGACAGAGTTGACACCCAACACCAACTATCACCCTTAGACAGATGGGAAGACCGAGATTGTCAACAAGTGGGTTGAAGGATATTTGAGGAACTATGTGGGTGGACAACAAAGAACATGGGTCAGGTGGCTACATTTAGGAGAGCATTGTTACAACACCACTTTCCACATGTCCATTGGTGTTAGTCTCTAAAGTTTCATTTGACTGTGAGAGGGAAAGCTAGGGCATCATCAAGTTATTGCAATGGTATTTTATAAAGTTTTTGAATAGGATTTAGAAATGGTTGAAGGTTGGTTCAAATATACAATAAGGATATAAGGCTCAATGTACAAAGGAAAATAAATATCTCACCCGCTTAGTGAATGACAGACAATTTGATAAATTAGATGGTAAAAAGTAAATGAAGAAAAAATATATATATGGGTTTTCAGTCTATCCACTCACACATAGATTTCTCATTCCCAAATATCATTAAGAAATAAGAACATGGTACTTGAAAGAAAATCTTAGTTATGAACAATTTAAACAACAAAATTTTCACTGTATTACTCACAACAAAGATATAATATTCTTAGCAACAGATAAAAATGCATCCAAGTAAGAAAAGAACAAGATAATAACATGAAAATAATTTTTGACCATCAAAATGTCTTTTCCATTTAGTGCCAATATGAAAATACTGTCTTTTACTCACAAAGGAGTCTTCACAAAAAATAAGCCTTGATTCCCCAATTGATCATCCTTCGTTTAGTCCTTTCAATGTCTTTTTAAAAACAAAAAAATATTCCCGAAGATCCTATTTTTCATATTACAGTCTTAGATAGGATACTATCAAATGGCTATTTTTGAGCGGAGAAATCTTCATATGGATATTTCTAATTCCTATAATGTAGTCTTCCTTAACAACTAATTCGAATATAGACTAGATGACAGTTTGATGAAGCTTTCCAAATCCCACAAAAAGAAGAATAAAATTGTTGTTGAGCTGGTTCACCTAAGATGCAAAAAGTTCTATTTGAACATAATACTGTTAACCCAAAATGCCCACCCTCGTTAAATGCCTCAAGCAATTTAAAATTGTGGCAAGCTTCATTTGGGCTGTCATTGTATGATAATTACAGAAGCTCTGGTATCCCTCTGTTTTAATATAGTTTTTAACACCACATTATGCCAATACAATTTTATGTTTGACTCTCTCACCTCCTTTAGTAGGGCATGTTGATCTTTCCTCTTATTTTTGAGTTCTTATATATTTTCCTGTTATTTTGCATTCCATTGCTCTACTAAGGATTTTTCTTGCCTTAGCTTCATAATAATACCCTATAGCTCTTTTACCCTGTCCTTCTCTTTTCTTGTTTCCATATTGAACTATGGGTGTTCTTCCACTGGAGCAGATATATTCAAATCTATGGAGGTTTGGGGTTTTCTTAATTTAATTTCATATTTCGAGGACAACCTAGTGTTAAGATCCTCTTCTTCAGTACTTTTTGATTCCCTGGCTTTTGGAACATCCTGTAACTGGTTTATTTCTGGAAAGGAATCATTTTCCAATTTAACATCATCATCAATTATATATGTGCCTTTGAGTGTAGTTTCAATGACTGAAACTGGCCTTTTGGTTTCCCTAGTTACACGTATCCTTGAATATTGTGCAATTTATTTTCCCTTCTCATGTTTTTTCCTCTGTTCTTCAGATTCCTCCTTTAAACTCTATGAAGAATATGCACGGGTCTTTCTTTCAACTCCCTCCATAGTGTCTTCTGAATTGTCTTCAATAATAATTAGGTTTTCCTTCTTGATAGAAGGATGAAATAGATCCTTTGAGTTCAACCTAAAATTTTTCGCAGCCCTGGCAGTAGCTCTTTTAGAGTAGTTAGATACAAGTTCATTTTTCTTGCTCATTTTCTTACCCTTTACAACCTTTTTTCCAGTAAACTATTTCTTCTGCTTGGTTGGTCTTTTGACAGGGTTTGTTCTATGGTCTTCAAGTTCATATAGTTCATCAGGTTCAATCTTCATATCTGGATCAGTTTGAACATCAAGTTATTTACCAAGTTTAAGCTTCATGCTTCAACCCTTGTGATATTCTCATTAGGTTCACCTCTAGGAAAATATTCAATTCCATGTTGTTTCTGTAATTTCCTCTTACTAGAATGAGTTACCCTGATTGTAGGGGAGATCTCTTTCACAAAAGCATCAGTGGTTTGAGAGGCCTTTTTACCTTTTCCAGGTTTCTTTTCCCTAACAGTTTTAGACTTAGGTTACTGTTGTTTATGTTTTAGTGACTGAATTAACCAATCCCAAGACCTTTGAATCTCACTTAAAGCATAGATTGCCAATGTTTTAATCAACCCTTGGTGAAAAACACTATTCTTTGTTGTTGCAGGCTTTGTTTGAATTCTCTTAGACATCTTAGATAGACTTTTCAATAAGAAATAGGGAAAATTGAGAGGATAGTCACCATTCACATGGATTAGAAACCTAATATGATAAAGATGAACTAGAGAAAAACGCCCCTCACATGTGATGTACCTATGAATGATCATGAGAGCGGGTTTCCATTCCTTCCTCACCCAATTGTGTGGGATGCCTTGGATCCAATTAGGTTTTTATATTTCTGAGATCAAAAAATGGTTAATAAACTCCACTGCTAATGTTTCTTTCTTCCACCACCTCTCTCTGTATACTAGTAGCCTACATGTTGTTTCTATGGAGTGCTCTGTCACGTGTATGAGGAATCTACCCATAACTGTTTCAAAACCATCGAAATTATGTGCAAAGATAAGGGAATCCTTCTCATAATGACCCTAAAATGTTGAGAAGAAATCAAACCAGCCTACATATTTAAACTTATGTTCCATCTAAGGATAAGATTCAAGTAATTCAATTCCCTTTGGCTCTAACCTAGTTATTTTCCCGCTCTTCTTTGGTTCCATGACATTGATAAAAATCTACTGAAGAATTCTGAGAATGTTTAGGGTTTGATCACCAAATTTTGAAAACTATCAAAGTCTGGGAGCTATTCTTTTACCTACAGAGCATGCATGAAATAATATACATACTAAAAATAAATAGATTGTGATTTCATACATTGAGAATGGTAATCGAGAATGGTGATTTGATATCAGATTGGCACGTACAACCCGATTCTTTGAATGAGTTGTCATCACTGCAAAACATAACCTGATATAGATCATAACAATATATGTAGATCCTCTGACAATAATTTCAGAAATTTTCACACGATCTTGGGAATATGGCGCATGCAAAACTAGAATCACTCCTGGCACTACACGAATAATGTTATTATTTTAGCTCCCTTTCCACTTTGGCAATTTTGAAATTTAAAAGAGGGAAAAAGGAAATATGATGTGGTGAAAATAATTTACCATGTTATATCCTAACTTTTAATTACTTCAAAACATTTAAAACATGCAGAAAAAGAATGGAAGCATACTTTCAAGCCAAGAAAGGGAAAAAACAAAGTTTAATAAAAATTATGAAAAATGGGGTAGAATAGGGATTAAGGATATCCAATAGTCAAAAAAAAGTGAAGGACTAACAATTGGTATGACACCGTTCCAAAAATTGTATGGGTATGATGATACCACTTTTATAGACTAGGTTTTTGGGGAGAGTAGAACTACCAAGGCCAAGGATTGGATCACAGAGAGTCAGGAGATTCTCAAATTTCTAAAAGATAACATGCAGACAACACATAATTGATAGAATATGAGTCTATACATGAAAAGGATAGAGCGTATCTTTGAGGTTGGGGATTTGGTTTTCTTGAGACTCCAAGCTTACAAACAGTCATCTCTGAAGAAGAGTGGGGCTAAGAAGTTCAAGCCCAAATTTTATGGACCTTACAGGCTCATGTGCCAGGTAGGCGGAGTTTCTTATGAGCTAGAGCTTCCATATAGGAGAAAGATTCATAACATGTTCCACGTATCTTGCCTCAAGAAGGAGTTGGGACAATTCATCAACACATCAGAGGAGCTTCCCCCATTGGATGAGGGGGGACATTTGGAGTTGGTTCCGGAGGAGGTACTAGATTTTCGAGAGTGGAAACTGAGGACCAAGATCATCAGAGAGTGTTTGATCATATGGAGAGGGCTTCTAGTAGAGGATTCTACTTGGGAGAGCGAGTAGGTGTTGCAACACCTTGGATTGCTATTGCTTGAGGATAATAAATTTTTGGAAGGGGGCACTGTGATGTCCCTTTCCAAATAGGAGCTCTAGAGAGGAGGCTTAATGGTCTAAAAATCCCTGTTATAATATATCCATGGCCAGAAAGGGGTAAAAAAGGTTACTATAGGTCACTCCAGCCAAGGGTGTTATAATTTGAAAGTGGCATTGAGATAAAAGTGGATAAAAGAACTTTTAAGACAACTTGAGATAAAAATAGAACATACAAGCTAAAAATAGAGGCAACAATGAATTAGGGTTTTTGGAAGCTATAAGAGAAGGTAAAGTGACCTAATTCATAATTATGCTTTTTTTGACTTGTCATTGAGGAGAGAGGTGCATCTCAAGAGAGATAGTTCAGTGGATTCCGGGAGGAATACACTAGTGGCTAATTTTGGTGTTGAGAGACACACCCCACTCACCGAGGAAGTCACAGAGGCCTTACTTAAGTCTTCTGCAATAGTTCTACAGGATTCAACAATAGGGGCATTTAAGGGAGATTTCAAATATTCCCCTCTAACCTAGTTGAGAGGAAGGCTAGATGCATCTTTTTCCTTTTTTCTCATCAGATTTCGATGAAGGAATCATATGTGGTGCATTTTCCAAACATTGGGAGTGTGACACTTGGGGAGGACACATTCAGGGTTCTCGAACGATCATCAGATCAGCTATAGGGAAACCCTTTTGACCTATTTCATAGTAGGCCAAGGCGATTAGTTTGAGACACATATCAGCTGATTCCAATGATGGAATCACTAGGGTACAATTTTCTAGTATCAGAGGGGTGCATTCCCCTAGGGGGATCCATCCGGGGTCCAGACACACTAGCAGAGGGGCAAGTCAATCACCAGTACTGAGAGGGACAACAGGGTGCACTATTTGGGATAGTTTCCAGGTTGATCTAAGAGATCTAACCACTAGGGAAAACTTTCTAGACTCGCAATAGTTGCCATGTGAGTTTCCATAGCTACAGATCACCCATTGATCCCACAATGTTCATCTATTATCAGGTATTATCATTCGGTTTTCTTATTGTATTCCAGATAAGGTCCCTTTTTCATTGATCTAGCCAAGTGATTCATTTTATTCAACCACATTTTGAATATGTACTCCCCAAAGATATCATAATATAAGCCTTGAAGTATTTTGTCATAATTGTCATTTGTATGCTCATTTATATGTTGTAAACCATTAATGATACACACATAATAGGAGATATTCCTATACTAGATGGATCTGGGATGCATTGCAACAATCACCAATCTATGGGACTCTGGCGCAATAGAGGAGAGATTGACACAATTAGTACAAGTTGAACAAGATCGGTTTGTCACAAGATTCCATCAATACATTCAGAAGGAAAGAGAGAAGACTTGACATGATTGACATATTAAGAAAAAAAAATTGAAGTAGGAGATTTGGTATTACTCTATGACAACAAGTCTATGCACCATCCAGGAAAGTTTAGAATTCACTGGATAAGACCCTATGTGATTCAACATGTAACAGAGACAGGTGTTGCATAGTTGGAAATCCAAAATGGAGAAGTCCTTGGAGGGATTGTAAATGGAAGTTGGTTGAAATTCTATAGAGACGGTCAAAAGCCTACACAGTAATCTGGGCTGCGCCAAAACACATGTATCATAATAGTTGTACTATAGTAGGAAGGAAAAAATACAGAAAAACTAACAAAAAGTAGAAAAAGTAAGAAAATTAAATTAAAAGAAGATAGAGAAAAAATAAAACGATTACAAAATATAAGTCATAGGAGATTGTGCAGAAGGAATGGTTATCATGCATCAGGATGGAACTACGCCAATTAAGAAAACAATATGTAGAACAAAATATAACGAAGTACACATATGCAAAATCACGAACCGTTGTTCAGTTTGGAAATGACAAGACGATTGGAAGAGTTAAAACATGTAAACAACGACTACTAAGAGGGAATTAAAGGTCATAAAGGAATTTTATAATATTAAATAGTAAAAGTTGTTGGAAATCATGACAGATTGGTAGTAGGATGGAAAAATCACCATATGGATTTGGTAATAAAGCCACATTTATAAAACCCGTTGGCAGATTGGAACAGTTAGTTAAGGTGGGATGAGACATGTATAGTTGGAAAGAGGGCACAAGAATATTGGAGGGTCGCTAAGTGTAAATCATTGTTGCATGCAAGTGAGAGAGAATCATAACTAACCAGAGTGAATTCGAGTGCATCAGAGCCAAGCTATAGCTACCATAGAACAACTGCAGATCTAGTTAACAAATCTATCACACAAGATGAATGGCCCTGAAAAAGGTTGGAGCACCATTTACAGCAGCACGAAACTAGGAAAAATGGCCAGTAAATACACCATAGGTCAAGAAAGTACCCGAAGCTTCAGCTTTGACTTCATAGGAAAGATTCCATAGAAATCACATACCACCTAGAATGGATAATGCACCACCAATAAACATACCATCAAATTTGAAATACCTGTTTATAACATCATCAATTCCACTTGGTGCAAGCATTGAAGTAGATATGCTCGGAAATATTGTCAGCCTCAAGTTCATAGATCATGATATCATCGATGAAAAAACATTTGTGGAGTTGGCCAGGGAAAACCACCTGTGTGAAAAGAGCATACTGAGCATGGAAACAATAGTGTTAGAGACACAGTTGTGGACAATCATATTGGAAAAGGAAGACATACTGAACCTGTTGGAGATTCCACATTTAAGGCGTAGTTTGGATGAAACTTCTAATAAGAAATTGATAACAATAAACTGATGAATGAAACTCCTAATAAGGAATGTGAAATTTAGAGATTTTCATATGTAGAGGAACAAGATCAAGGAAGAAGAATTTCGAAAGAAGAAGATGAAGAAGATTATGGTGCACAAAACATTGGTGATGATGATGAACTCTCAAAAGAAAATCAGTCTATAGAAAAGTGTGATGAATAAAAAAAATAACATCTAAAGAAGAAATAAGCAAAAGAAGTTCAAAATATATAAAGACAGAGTATGAACAAAGCAAAGTTATTAATTATATGAAAGAACAATAAATATCTTTTGGAATCAAAGAGCTAAAGAATATCAATAAGAAGAAGAAATAGATCAAGAATATCAGTAAGCTTCACACCCTTGTCCGTTATGACAAAGGAGAAGACAATTAAATTCTATTTGAACACAAAAATCCCAAGAGATTGAGATAACAACTGGAACATTCATAGAGGGAGAATATCAATAAACATTTTCTTTCCTTTTTCATTGATGTCAAAAGAGGAGAGATAAACAATAAAAAAAAAATCCAAAATAAATGGGACAAACACAGGTGGAGCATAACATTAGGGGGAGAATCACCTCAGGGGGAGCATCATCTCAGGGGGAGAAGAGAAATATTCCCTTTGTCATTGTTGTCAAAGGGGTAGAGATAAAGAGTAAAACAAAGTCATATAAAATGACTCAAAATATAGAATACATTTAACAAGGGAAGTAAGATTGTTTTACTAAGGTTGCCATCAATAACAAAGGGGGAGGTTGTTGATAATTTGGTTGTCATTGATGTCAACCTTAATAAATAGGAGAAGTATAATTGATTGATTGGCTTAAGAAGCATTGCCAATATTGGACATATTTTTATGAATGTGACTTGAATGTCAAGCATTTTCAATATTAGACATAATTTTATTAAGGTTGGGAATAATCTTATGAAGGTTGGACTTGAATGTCAAGTAGTGTCAATATTGGACATAATGTTATGAAGGTGACTTCAATATCAGTAGAAATTTAATATTGACTAATATTTTGTATTATTTTGATACACTAATATTGTATTGTATAAGGTTGATATTGTGTCATTAAAATCCATGCACAAATGAAGAAACTGTGAAGAAATTGTCGAGATAAAAGGAGTAAATGGATAATCCAATATGGATCCATAAAAATCACAAATAAAGAAGTTAATAAGACATGGTTGATTAAAAGTGATTCAGAAAATCTCAATTGAAGAAGATTCTAGAGATGAGATAGAATGTCAATGATGGATGTTTGGTGAGGAAGAATTGACACCATCATGTCACAAGTCGATTTGATACAAACAAAAATAAGGTCGACTATCTAGAAATCGATCGACTGCAAGCCGAGTCAAAGAAAAGTCAACCGACTACAAGCCTTCATATTGACAAAAGTATGAGAAGACAACTCAATCGATTTCAAAATGAGTCAAAGACAAATCGACTAACTAAAGTTCAAAGTCGAAGGAAAATTGAGTCGGGAAATACAAGTTGGCCAAAGCAAGTCAAGACGACTAAAGTCAAATTTATCAAGTCAATTTTCTTCCAAGTCGATTCGGTCTAAGAAAGAAGTAACCTAAAGGTCGAAGTCGAAGCAAACTAAAATATAAGTTGGGTCGAGGCTAAAGCAATATGGGTCGACTAGAATTGAAATACTCAACTCAAAATTTCTCCTAGTTGAGTCGACCAAAAATATGTTTTTCGGTCGAATGAGGAAGAAAATACAAAAAAGGGTGTGACCATGTCAAATATTTAGTAACTACCAGCTGAGAGGGAACCGATTTTAATATAACCATCAATTAAAATGTTACAAGTTAAGTTTAAATAATCACCAACAAATGAGCTATGTGGAGGTCGATTTAGACATTCACGAAAAGGTAATATGTATTGAATTCGATCTGGCATCCAACGATGGAAGTAAAATATAGGCAAGTTTCCTTCAAAGAACCGACTGTACCGACCACTTCACACTCTTTCTAGGGAAATCTCCCTTGTGTCAGCTACTTGGGCATGTTCTTCAAAAAACCCATGTCGTAGAATTTTCATACGAAAATCGTTGTCTAAATTGGTGTACGGAAATTAATTAATAAAAGTTACCATTTGTCTTAATAAAATGAAGGGGTGCAATGTTTCATTCCAAAAGGACACATTGTTTCAAAGTGACACCCTTTGGAGGACTATATAAGTAATGGAATATGAAG